>OMNN01040424.1:0-29929 GCA_900302755.1 Chromis chromis | reverse complement strand
GGGACAGTGATTTCTTACCACTCGCGTACGTTTAGTACAGCACAGATTCATGCTGGGACAAAAAAATGAAAATCCCTTTATCCCCAATTTGCGTATGATGTATGACAATAAAAAGCTCCAGAGGGGAACGCTACACTACTGCTGTTCATTACATATTAGCTTTATGACAATATATTTACCAGAGAGAGAGGCCTTGTAGGAAAAAGTTGGCAAAAAGATTGAGTGACAAAACTTCTCTCCCTGCAGGTACTTTTTCCTAAATCACACATTCATTTTGCATGTATACTGGCTGGATGTATCACAGTAACACTCACAATGACATTCAGCCTTTATAGCATGTTCTTAGTTGTATCATTTCACATTTATAACAACAAAAATAGCAATAGGGGCACACCAGACAGAGAGGACCCTTGTGTTTGGGATGTTTTATGTGTTATGATGGCCTGTAATAAGTAAAGATTCCCTCCCCTGTGTGTAGAGATATGACACACATACGTTCATACCATGCACTCAGTTCATTAGTCCATAGCATCCTGTCCCTGACTGGAGAGGGTCATGCTTTTGATGAATGAACTGTGTAGCATGTAGCTTCAGGCTAAGATTCAGCACCTCAAGAGGCAGACAGGACCCAACTCTGGATAGAGTGAAGAAAGACAAGAAGGAAAGGAGGAAATGAGGGAGAGAGAGAGAGAGAGAGAGATGAATTTGGATTACCCAGGAGTTCTGTCTCCCCCGAGTCCCGCATCCAAGATACATTAGGAATCTAATGTGCTATTATTCTCTATCACCCCCCTAAGCCTAAAGCATCTGTCCTTGGGGTGTCTCCGGTAATAGACAAGGGCTTTCGGACCCTTCGCTAAGACAAGATAGCAGCCTCTACAAGGGCTCTTGACATCCTGCCGACTTAATCTGCAAGTACTTCCACAAAATTGACATTGCCTAGAGAGTATAGCAATCAGCGGACACAGTGTCACAGACCATTTATATTTCAGCAGTGTTTCCAGAGACAGTGAAATCTGGCCTTTAGAAGAGAAAGAATTGCAATTGTTTCTACTGGTTTTTCGAACTTTAAAAGAAAGTGATTTGCCATCCGAGTTTCTTCAAGGTTAGCAGTAGGTTTGTGAATTATTTCAGAACATGTGTCATGGTGTTACATCAAGGTATGTTGTATTTAGTGTGTATGGCAACATTATTAGTAACTATAACCTGCTTTTGTTTTTGTTGTTAGAGTTTGTAAGGGTATTTTATTGGCTCTATTTCAATCATGGGAAGTGATTAATTCGCTTTTGAACATATTCTTTTCAATGCAACATTATCTGAATAAACCTTAAGTGACATTAAATTCCTTTTTCTATCAGTTTTAATGGGCAAAGCGCTTTATATCAACACCCCAGTGACTGATGGATTGAATCAGATGCTGTAAAATAAGCTAATTGTTGCAGTATGTTATTAAGAAATACCAAGTGAGATCCAGCATTCTTACTGCCTATCTCACTTCCCCACATGCAATTTTTTTTTTATCTGTGGATGTTTTATGCTCCAATTCCTAACAACACTGTCAATCCAAATGTTTACATAAACGCCAGATCCCTGTTTTAGGTTGTGTGTTTAAAGAATAAGTGCGGTGACATTCTGCACTTTTCTTTATTGTCAACAAATCCCATGAAAAGGCTAAAACCAACAATGAATTTATTCTAACAAGTATTGTCTGTGTGGCCAAAGCCTGATGTACCTGGATTCCAAATGCTATTAAATGCACATCTGTAAAAGACATTGTGGGAAATACTAAAATGGTCCATATTATTTAAAGTAAATTCTCTATACACCCCTCTGGATGCTGTAAATAAATCACTTGTGCAACGAAACTGAAAGAAGTCCACAACCAATACGCTAAGTTACATCTGTGTGAGTCTTTTAAAAACTACAGTGCCAAGCTTTATTAATAAATTATTTAGCCTTTTATAAAAGAATTAAGTTAAATATTTATGAGAATTTTTTACCAATTATGTCTTCAGTAGATATGAATGTGCCAGGGCCACAGGCAGGGGAGGGAAGTCAGAAAGTAGTGAGAGACAGACAGATGCACTGTTGGTTTTGGTCTTATAGCGTACCCAAACTATATTCTTTAAGTGCAAAATGCCAGGAAATACTACAGCATTGACGTTTAGAGAGAAGGTAATCTGTGTGTCATTTAACACCCAAACAGCAAAAATCTGTTTTCACAGTTTAAAAATGTGCATCTGATAATTCTGCTATATATTTAAATGGGTTTTGTGAACTCTCATATTAAAACGGTGCTTGTGTGACGATATGGACATTACAATTTCTTTCTGATCTAAACTCACCAATGCAGTGCAGGGAAATTACTTATACATTTTTTTTTATAACTCCACAGCATCAGAGAATAATTGTTTTCATATGACCACAGATGCAATATTCATGATACTCATTTTGAACATGAAAGATCTGTTAATGGAGGCATAGTATTTGATGTTGTATTTCTACTAATTGAATTAAATCTCGTCAAAGAGCAGAAATATTTGTCTTAAAGGCTTTTGGACCCCCAAGCTGTGATTATGAATGCATCCCGTTAAATGAAAAGAATATATCTTGATTCATTAATTATTTAAGAGAAGGGGGGGAAAATACTATGAGTACTCATTAATTTAAGAGAAATAATGTCTCGTTGTTACGCAGGGCGGCATAGCAACAACCCTACGCTGTTAGAAATGATGGATCTATGTCCCATAAATCCACTATGCAGGGTAATGGAAACTGTGCAACCTGTTTAAATAGGAAGTTTCTTTGCTAAAGAGATGGTGTGGGCTGAACAGATGGCCAAACCTGTGCCTTTCACTACTGTTTCTATTGAGCAATTAAAAGTTTCTGGCTGTTTTTCTCTCTTTCCCCCAAAGTACAGATTGCAAACATGACAAGAGGTCAAATATCTGCGAGGGAAAAAGGAGTGGAACAACTGTTCCACCAAGCTGCTTTGGCCACAGCTGGTGTACACGCGGACGAGTATTCACCTGAACGAGGACTGGTAATCACCCCACACCGAAGTGAATAATTAGTGTAATAATTACCAGGCTTAAAATGAATCTGCGAGCTGCCCTCTCTCACAATGCCATCAAGAATAACAGGTGTTGAAAGTGCCTTGAAGGGACAGAGATTAAAGATTATTTCGTTATCCTGGGTCTCCTTCAGGCACAACTGTCTTGCGTTTTATCCTGTCATCCACAGCGAGGGTCGTGTGGGGGCTCATTTTCCTCTGGCTTGGCAGTTTTGGGAGCTAGGCATTTGACAGAGAGTGAATGTTGTTTAATCTGGGAGTGTGAGCCGTCCTTGAGCTTCCTGGACACTCCATGTCCACATAACCTCCAGCTACATGGAGTGAGGTTGTACTAATGGTTATTATTAGCTGCCACACTGCCTGTTCCTGGAAATAAAAATCAGCCATACACTGAAATAACATTTTTGGTGTAAATGTGACTAAATATTTGTTGACTACACCATTTTCCATCAACAAAATACACAATATGACCCCCACTGATGACCATAAAATACATTCAGATGTCTTACTAAAATAGTGGACACCTCTCAGATTTCTGGTTGGAGCCTAGTGGCTGTATGTACTCTCTGTTTTGACTTAAGCAATGAAGCAAGTGAGCCTAAGGGTGTTTGTTCTTGTAAGAATTACTTAAAGACTTGTCAAGATGCCACAACTCGTGCTTCGGTTCCCAGGCTCTTTCTGTGTTGGTTATTCAGACTTCCTGTGTGTTTTTGAAATTGCTACAGCAGGTGTAACACGTCTTAGACACAGCGAATTAAATATTTGTTTCTAATGCTTAACACAGTGTATTTTGTGTCTTAATGACAGTAAAACTGGAATAGTCCCAGTAGTATTACAGGGAAAAGGCTATAAATGGTCATTGTATTTTTAGCATCACTAAAATATTGTAGTGAGGAACCATATTGTCACAGTA
This sequence comes from Chromis chromis, assembly GCA_900302755.1. Classification (NCBI taxonomy): domain Eukaryota; kingdom Metazoa; phylum Chordata; class Actinopteri; family Pomacentridae; genus Chromis; species Chromis chromis. Next base: position 25,943 of record OMNN01040424.1, on the reverse strand, counting down.
TTCTTGCGGCACACAAAGGGATCCAGCTGCATAAATAGCTGTTTGTATGGGATTCCTCTCACCGTTTCTATTCAGCAGTGACTAGAATATGTGAACGTCTATGCAAAATCAAGATGAATGTGCGGTTGAAACAGACATTGGTTGATTATAGTATCAATATGACATCCTACACTTTATCTTTTACCGTGCCCTGTTGTCTTATAATGTTATATCATTAGTTTCCCTGACAATGATTTAGCATTCAGCCATCTACCCCATTGACCTGTGCTGTGTTTAAATGTAACCTTCTTTTAGCCCCAGCCATCATTTGTCACTTCTGAGCTGTCAGATACACACAAATTGGCCACAACCTGCCATGGCCAGTGACAGCGGGACACAGAGGGACCGCAAAACAGAAGCAGGGCAATCAGCTGCATCTATTACATTTACATGGTCTGGGAAGGTTAGCAAGTTGTTCCTGAAAGATTACCACCTCTAATTTCTTTGGGGAGGATGGGACCTTGGTTCTGCTGCCAAGCCTGCTTTTCAGGTCAGGGCTCCCTGAATGTTAACTAAGACCCAGGAGCAGGTCAGCAGGCAGGCCAAGGGACCAGAGGAAAGCCTGCGCCCTACTCTTACACTGGCGGCCAGCAAGTCGTGCAGAAACTTGCCATCCATCTTTGGCACGATCCTAATGATCCATTCTGGTTGAGGTCTGCGGTTAGGAAAGGCTATCGAGGTAGTTCTCCAGTGGCGCCTCCCTGCTGTTAAGAGCAATGCCAATTCTGAAATCTCTGCCAGTAAAAAGACAGACTCTCTTTTCCAAAAAAATCTCTGGTATTTCTTCAGTAGGAGGCAGAACTGTTTGATGTCCTCACAACTGCTCGTCACCCCTTTGGTTGTCTTCTTTAAGCTATGCTGCAAGAAATTTTCATGCGGTGCCACAAAGGCGTCTTCTGCTCTCAGTTTTTTTTTTTTTTTACTTTTACTTTGATCTACATTATTAAAACGATTCAACTCCATCTCAAACTGTGATGAGCAGCGCAACTATGTTTCTGCAACTGTTATGTTCCTACATCATGTTTTCAAATGCCACTCATTAGTGTCATTACTATATTTAAGGCAGATAAACCATATCAAATATAAAAGAACATGTTAAATCAAAGATATGCATGTATGTAAATGCAAAATAAACAAGTAAGTGGTGAAAACACACAAAGAATTGTGCCGAAACGTATAACAAAAATGTAAATTATTTTAAATTAAGTTTAATTTGAATAAGCTCCAAGTAGCTCTATTTAACATCTGCAGTGAACTAAAAATCCACTTTAAATGCTATTGAATTTTCATGAACACACACACTACATACTCACATAGTTTACTGTAGGCATCTCAGTTCATACCTGTAAGACAAGATAAGAACTGCTGTAACAGAAATCCATACTGTATGCTCATATATACATTATAGTAAGCATATGTTTACTCAGTATTGTACATGTCATAGAGCACTTATAATAAACAAATAAAACAGTAAATTTTAGATGTCTGATGAGAAAAAAACATATTGCCATGACCAAATGTCATTAGAAATGCAATGGTAAAGAAGACGATACATCATATTCTTCAGCAATGTGCCCCATGTCAATTTATCTAATTTGGTTTACAATGAAATGGCCAATTAAAAATAACTTCATTACTTTGTTAATAAAGCAGAGGACTGACTCGAGGGAACATTTCATTGGAAGTTAATTATGCAGTCTGGTATTCTCAAATGTTCCTCAGCAAATGTACAGTGAGACTATAAAGCTGTTTTGTGCTCTGGTTCCGTTTCATATTTGCATAACAGAAAGCTGCACCATGTGTTTTGCCTCTCCCGCCACATGCAAAGGCTCCGCTTGTTTAGAAAATGTTGGTGTTATTTGTATCTGTGGAGATGCATTAGCGGTACATCACACCTCACCAGATTCAGTTCCTGTGACATAAGGTAGTAATCCCTAATGTTTGATTTTCAAAACATGAGTATAATCATATATTTATGCTGTTGATGCGCTGTATTCCACAAGTACACAGACACAATACACTGAAGAATTAATGTCCACTAAGTAAAGGAGCGTCTGCAAACGGTCCATATATTAAGAAATAGAAATATATATGTTATGGTTCATCTAAATTTCTACACTCTATGAACTGAACAGAATGTCTGAATGCTTTCACCCATCTTCATTGAGTTGTGCTGTAAAGCGCTCTGTTTTCATGCCTTTCTGAGGTAAATGATGCTTGAACAGCAGGAAGATCGCTCATTGTTAACCATATGGTTTTGTGCAAAAGGTCACCAGTGTTTCTGAGGGTTAATATCAAATGCCCAAACAGAGACAAGAGGGACCCATGCATATTAATGACAGTATATATTCCCTTGTGCAAAGAAGATCGGGTGGATGGCATCTGTATTTTTCTTCTTTAGACAACTTTGAATATACAGTGTTTTCAGTACTTTCATTATAAATGGATGAGTGCTTTGTCTGTTATAATTACCTGACTAATATGATGACATTTTTAAATCAACTATCATGTCTTATGTTAGACTTAGATGCTCTGAACTCACTCATGATGTTTAAATATATAAACATCACAAAGGTTTGAAAGTGTACAATGTTTTCACTTTCCTTTGTCGACATTTCTCTTTACATTGACAGTGAGTGGGATCAGTCTCCCCTCAGCTATAATAAGAAATATTGGCTTTTTACAGTTAAATTAAAACATATCAATGCTCAAGGCCATTCAAACACTGTGTGAAAGCCTAAAGGCTTATGTAGAGTGTAGCTTCCCCACAAATCTGCAATATGCAACCAAAACAACTATCACTTTGTCTGAGAATTAGCAAACAGTTATCATTTCCATGACATAAAAAGGGTCCGTGCCAACATGCACTGAAATAATAAAATATTGAAACGTCTATGAAACATAAATGTGAATTCTTGCTACATCTGTCTCTTGCTAATTGAGTTGCTACCAAGAATGTTAGTACTCTGGAGAATAATTTGTCAGTGCAAAACATCGAATGGACCAATTTATTGGTTGCTGCAGGCTGTAGAGTTCCAACAGTCTTTGATCAACCTTTTTAGGTCAGTATCTCTCGAAATACAGAGAGGAGAATTACACAGCAGAGAAAATATTTCATCTTTTTAAAAGACAAGGAAAAGTATTCTTGTAGTTACAATGTTTGGCTGTAATGGTGAATAAATTCTTTAGAGGGCTTGACGCCAGAGAGGGGGAAACAGAAGCTTTTGTGCACAATATTTATTGTTTTGTGTGGATGGTAACTTAAACATTTATTGTAAAAAAGAAAGAAAAAGAAAAAAGTGACAGAAAGAGTAATTATAAGTTTTGGTTTTTCTCATCACTCACTGGATGGAAGATGCATGTACTGACAGTTACCGGTGGGCTTTTCTGACACATTAAATTAAAAGTGTGCTTCAAAGGGTTTTGTGTTGGTTGAGGGTTTGATCAATCTTTGATTTTGAAAGAGTCTTGGCATTTTGACAATGGATGAACTAAAAGTTGTCTGATATCTCAGTCAAGCGTCAAAATAGTATTTTGCCTAAATACTATTATAACTCTTTACTGAATTAGTAGTGGAAGAAGTGTGCTGGTGTTTCAGACAAGTGTCCTCAGTGAACTTCATTTCATGGCAAATGCACTCTTATTGTATCAACGGCGTTGTAACTTGATATATATGATACTCTATACAAATATATTACTATACTGTATATAGCTGTATTCAATTACTTAGTGTTTCAACAATAACAATACACATGAACAAATGCTACTGTAAATAATGTAACTTTTTCTATTTATACAGTAGTGATGTGCCTCTAAAAACTACCTATGTTTAGCTTTAGCAGGAGGTGACAGTAAAAGATGTTCATTAAAAGACTTTATACTAACTGTACCAAGAAAAATCCCAGCTTCAGTTGATGTTTTCAAAAATGACATGCTTTATCAACCTCTCTTTAAACATTATTGTGACTAGGTCACTGTACACCTTAGTGGCCCTACAAGGCAAATACAGTGAACTGTTTGAAAACTGAGAAATCACATCACTATACCACCAATCTACAGTCCAGTGCTCTCAAAGGGTATCTGACATCAGTAAATGGCACACTTCTTAAAATTATGTATCTACATGTAGTTATTATTCTATGTATTCTATGTCGTCTATTGGAAAAAAAGACCATGGCAAAAAAAATATAACTTCCTTCAAGGTTTTTCTGTATGCTCTGAAATAAAATGTTCATTTACATCTCTTGTTTATTCCATGCCTCTTGCTACTCAAGAAACTATCTGTTTCTCCCGGACAACCTTTGCTCTGGATGCGTATAAAGACTACTATTTGTAAAGACCTGGCACCCTGGGATGCGTTACCACAGAAACAAACAACAAATCCTTTAGTGACTTCTTTAAAACCTTCCAGTTCAGTCCCATTGTAACATTTTACAATAACAGGTGACAGCTGTATAATCCAAACTATATTTAGGTCGATTAATGCTAAATAATGGCATTCTCTAAAAAATACAACACCTTAAAAATATGAACCAACACGCTGTATTGTAAAAACTCCAGAGTACAGCTGGCCTTCTTCTTATTAAGCACATTTAGTTAAGAAAATGGCCAAGAGTCTATATGCTGATCACCGCCTTATCCCATTCATTATACCTATGAATGGTCCCTTGGTCACATGGCTGGAAATTACAGTTATGCTGGCAGGAAAAGGAAAAATTGAGCGGTGCATTTAAAAACGCTGAATTGTATTAATTAATTTGGAAATCGTAGGCTTAGTTAGTGGAGGTCTCCTGTGTCCCTTCAAAAACGCTGTCTCAACACCACGCCAATGCTTTGTTGGTCTGTGCCCACGTGAATCTGAATGTAGCTTTGTTCTGCTTGTAGTCGAGTTAATGTAAAGACACACTTCCAATTAAAACACAACAGAGAATCCTGTTCCCAGATTTAGCACAAACCATCAAACACTATCAGCTGTTATTTCGCAACAAAACACATATCTCAATCCCAATGAGAGCCTCAACACAAAGCAAATACCACTACTAATAATATTTTGTTTGCAACAAAATCAGACCTCTATTAAACGACTCATGGGATAATCAAACTAAAAAAAAGCCAGAATTATCACTTAATTCAGACACAGTAAACTAAAACATGTTTGCTTGGAATATATCCACACTGCATAACAGTGAGGTCATGCAATTCACTTTTATTCAAAACATTTCAACGAGGCCCTCAAGATAAGATATCAGGTTGTACAGAGCGCTACATCATTAGCTCACACATGTACAGCGTCTCAGAGGACCTTTAATTTGAGTAGGAAAAGTCTGTTCTTTCGCTGTGAGGTTAAAGAGTGGGTGACAAGTGAAGAAAATCACAGCGGAATGCATTAATTAGGTAGACCTAAAAGCATATTTATCAAAGGCTAAGCCATATGGGAATTATCTTAGAAAGGATCTAATAAAGACAGGACAGGTTAATAGAATAAAAGGCCTTGAATAGAATGTGTGCTTATACATAAAATATCAACTGGATCTCACATGTAAACGAATCATTAGGATGTACGGATTAAATGTTATGGCAAGCAGATTCTTAACAATTGAAATGACTTTTATGTGGTTTGACAGTGACAATTGGCTGCTTATGTTCACTCTGATTAAAATGTCAAAGCCTCTGACTTAATTCATCTCGGTGAGATTCCACACGAAATGGTCCAATATTTGCACAGAGCGAAAAGACTGATTACATGAACTCAAATATGCTGATATCAAAAATAAATATTTAATGAACTCCCTTAATCAGAAAACAGTACATTAGTCCGCGGAGGAAATAAACAGCCCGGTGATTCTGGCTGAATCATCTAAACGGTGTCAATCACGAGTGAATAAGGAGGGCCCCGTTCCCGGGTAGTGATGACTGATGGCCCTTCAGTGGCGATCGGGACAGACGGGGCTGATTGAGAGAGCTTATCTTTATGGTGGAGCCATGGAATTGTTAACAGGATGTGATGGCTTGCGTCCGCCGAGTTGAGCTGGGAAATAAAGCTGTTGGGCTCGGGCTTTCTTGCCATCATTCACAGAGGTAATGATCTCTGTCTGGCTCAGAAGTAAGTAATAGTCTGCCCACAGGTTAGTAAGGGCATAACACGGCGCCGCTGACAAAGTTGAACTTGGACAGATGAGCACAGGTCAGAATGCTGCTACATTTGTAATAAATTTAATAGGCAATTTAATAAAGATTAGAATACGCTGTAAAACCTAAGGTTCATGAAGTTTAAGTTTAAGAGATGAACAGCCCCTTATTTCTACCCATGGACATTTTTAGATTTTCTCTTATGATGCAGGAATAATGTAGCTGCAAGATAACTGCAAAACTATAAATAGAGCTCCTAAAGTGTCCTATATGTCATTATACCATTGGATTTTTTTAAGAACACACACAAAAAAAGTTCACAATGACTATATTTTGTAAATGATAGTGGAAATATTTTTTCTTTAGATCCAAATGAAGGTAATAGTATGTGGAGAGGAAGCAGTCAAAGATCTAGCTCCACTCAATTATCTTCAGCAAGATAATTAATCAATTCAGTATGCACATCCGAGTCTCAGAGGCGTCTTTGAGATAATTGTTCTCATTGACTTGAATAATTATTTGTTTGCTGATTTAATTATTTTCGCATTTGGAAAACAAATGAACGTGTGCTGGTACATACTCCAGAATTTTTTTTTCTTTTGATGTTGGTAGGTGAATATGTTTTTTAAATGTGCTGTAGATGTGAGTATCAGACTTAAACACTGATGTTATGATAACTCCTACTGCACAAATGTCTCTTGAGAAATTAGCAGCAACCAAATTCAGAATTTATGTCATTATGTGTTTTTTTCAGAACCCTAACCCCGATGTAGAGAAGGTCAATAAAACATGAATTGTTTCTGCCTTGTGGCATCAATACAAACGACTCTGAATCAAAGGCTAATATTTCTCAGATAGGAGGTCAGCTCTGGGTTACAGACACAATGTCCTCATATTATGACTGGCATGCTGAAAACAATTGTCGGAGTCCTCAGTTCACACCATTACAAGTACAAGTGAGACCTTGCGGCTGCTGCAGCAAATAGCACAAATTATGAGGGCCGTTTTAATGGCACTCACTACTATTTATCATGCTGTTTTAAATGTTTTGCTCATTTGTTTCCATTAAATATTTCATCTTCCCTTAAATATTCATTTAACTTCCTCTTTAAATTTTTTACCAGTCTCTTTGCAGTTGCTATCTTCTTGCCTCCCTTTTAGGCTTTGCAATCATAAATAATTATTCATCTACACCCAAAAAGAGATTGCATAAAACATGCACATGAATCCTTTTTGTCTTTTCTCATTAGTGATATACTTCGAGTAGCCTAAATACTTCCCGCTACCCCACTTATGGAAATTGGTTGGAGAACCTTCCTAATGATTCTGCTTCGCAAATAGGATACAGCCTCCATTTCTGATCCTAACGCTCATCCCTCCTTTCATGATGAAAGGAGGGGTCTGCTCCAGATCTGGAGTTCTTGTATTACTTTTAAAAGAAGGAATCATCCTGATACATCTGAATCAGACAATGCTGCTTGGGCTTTTAATGTTTAAACCAACAGCTGGGCTACAGTGACCCACTGTTATTGCAACAATAGCCGTTTGTAGCTGCCACTTAAGGAAAGAGGTTTACAGTAATTAACAATGCAACACAACATTTCAATTATTCTCTTTCACTGAGGTTACTTTCAACCAGTTCCTTCTTGCTTTACAATATTTCATTTTGATAGCATTGTGATAAAAAAAAATCTTCCTCATCGTCATTAGAATTTTAACATGTATTTGCTGGAAAAACTTCAAAAGTGTTTAAAAGGAAAATAAAATTGCATCAACCACTATGCTTACAAATGAAGTGGGTTTACTAGAATTATTTTGGATGTTAAAACCATGCTTTAACATACTGTATGTTAATGTTAAAACCTGGCTCAATAGATCTTTCTTGACTAAACTGGAAACATTTGTCTTAATTTGTTAGATAATTTCCACACGGCTCATTAGCATACAGCACCACGTTGGAAGGTGGAAGGGAAGCATAAACTCTCAATTTGCCTGGATTATCCTTTTGTGATGAGGCCTAATGATCCAGCAGAGTAAATAGCAATGTGTTAATTAGAAATTACACTGAATGATCCGCTGCACACAGAGGAAGCATTAACCAGGCAGCATCATTATATTAAATCTACAGCTGACTCTCTTTTTCTTTTTGAAAATAAAATGGGACTTACACCGATCTCCGAAAAGCATTTGTTGCAGCTGACTCACATCCCCTATACGCCAAAAATACCAGGTAACCAGAAATATTTATTCATAAAACCAAACCTGAGTGACGACTACAACCATATTATTTTAAGAAATGCACTATAAAAAGGCATCTATTATTCTTTAAGTGCCAGACACAACAGCGTGTCACTGTGTGATTCAGATAAATCCTGAAATGTAAGTCTTGTAATTTAGCAGGTGCCAGATTTCTTCTCACTACATCTCAGACTTTGGTACAATTTGCTTTTAAAGGGGTTTAAGGCAGCTTTTTTTTAATTTTTTTTATTATTATCAACAAATGCATCCCCAAGACTGTAGTGGTTAAGTAAGCATCTGCCTCCACCTAGTGGCAAATGTTGGTCACTGGGGTAAAGATAAAACCTATAGAAGTGGGAGTGAAACTGTTTCAAAATCAGATTCAAATTCTATTAGTGGAAATAAGTATGTTATTAATAGTGCATGTAATTCAGTCATGAAAGAATTAAAAATGTAACGATATGATCTTAAATAAGTTGGCATTTAGTTAAATAAAGATTATGACCTGTAAAGTAATGCGTTCTAGTTGTAACACCTGTGAAGTAGAAGTATAAAAGAAGCACAAAATGGAAATATTTAACTGTACTTAAGTATAATACCTGAGTGAATAGTTACTTAACAGACTACTACTGCTACTACAACTTAGGAACAAAGGATAGTATATTTCTAATATAGGCAATTATATTAAATCTAAATTATTAATCACTTTTATTATTATTACTATATTTTTTACTGACTGAAACTTAGAATTTAACTTTTACAGACTATAGATCTAATGAAGAAAACCCACTGCTGTCGTTGTTTTAAAACAGCTACAACAAATCAAGGTTCTAAATACAAAGCAGGGACAGAGACAGGTCAGATTGTGTAGTTCCAACCTTTTAAAATGTTATTTTTCACTATAAGCAAAGGGCAGTGAAATCTGTCAGGGGTGCCAGTTTTGATCATTTTCAGCAGAGCAGTGTAATGAGTTGAGTGTATGGATGTTTCCATTATTTACATATAAAACATTACCTATCTGATAATTCAAGTAGCTACCTACCATATGACAACAGGTAGTCATGTGGCAATAAAAAGACATTTTATTGTTGTATTCTAACTAGAGCACACAGCAGATTTGGTCCGATTATTATTAGTTTAGTTATTAGTAGAACTTTTTCTCCACACCAGCACTTGCATCTCTTCTCTTGGACTATTTAAATGGTTGGTCATCCATATTAATATTAATAAACAAGTATATTGAAGACTGTACATGTGATTGTAGCTCTGTAAAACATCATAAATAAGACTAACTTAAAAGGCACACAGTTTGAGAACTACATGTCTAGCTCCCCTGCGCTTCCTCTGATACTAATGTGGAACATTTTCCCAACACTTTTCCAACATGAGCTGGCCTTATCAACAATGCCAGAGACCTCCAGTGACATTGCCTTCCACCCACTCTCCACCACAGATACTGACTCAATGCATTTCAGTAATGTACAACTTTTAAATGGGATTATTAATATCCTTTTGCACATTTCTAGTTGTTTACATATTGTAAGATTTTGCAGTCTCGGATGAACAATTCACACATTCCTGCACAATATGTCCAGATGTCTTACTTAAATATCATAATTTTTTTTTTAAATACGTTTATAAGAGCCTTGATTTGACACTGCTGCTTTCTGTTTGACTTTATAACTCTCGCTTCTAATTTGTCTTGTTACACTTAGGCTACTGTGTATTTGACTAGCAATGCTTACTTTTCTAATCTTTGATCCTTCTTTAAATGTTTCTACTGGATGTGGCCATTTTTAAAAGTAAGGTGAAGACTGTTCTTTTTATAAGTAAACTAGCCTGCACTTTTATTCACTTAAGTTTCCATTACCTCTATCTCTTTTCTATTTCACTGTATACTATATATATCTTACATGTTCTTATTTTCCTCATCTCTTGTCTGTTTTTGGCGTTTTAATCAATCAATTTTAATTACTCTATAAATCTGTGCACACCTTATCCAACTTGTCTGTGCTGTATTTGATTAATAAAATTTTGCTTACAGTTGACTTTATGGTGTTTTTACATTTGCCTGTAAGGCACTTTGAATAACCTCTGTGTATGATAAGGTGCTATGTAAATAAACTTGCGGTCTGTGTTTACTGTTATGCACCAAAACTCCAATTTAAAATCCTCGTATTTAATAACCTACTTGGTGACAGAAGGGATTCTGATTCTAAACATTGGATAAGCACAGATACTAGTTAAGATTAATAACTTAACACGTGGGCTAGCTTAACTTTGGCTAAAGCAGTGTCTTAAACTCATTTAACTTGAAAATGGTGCAATTCTCAGGTTAAAATCTGAGGTCTGCTGAGCTGGACTAGGCCCCCAATGTGTCAGGGTCCTAACAACCCCTCTAACTTGAGCTAAATGTAGAAAGTTCACATACAAACCTGCAGGAAACACGAGTGGCGACTCCACAGAACTCTGTGTACCACTAGGTGGCCGAGTAACAACACAATGTTCGCTGGCGCTGTTAGCAAACAGCTAATTCTGCAGTTGCTGAGATTGATGCGGGAAAACTCAGCATTTTAAACAAGTGGAGGGTGACTTTATACTTAACATGGACCCACGGAATGACGTTGTTTCTTAGTTGACAGCTGGTTTTATTTAATGGGTAATAGTAGGCGTTAGGTGGACAACATAGCTTACCTTATGCTGTGGCTGCTGGCTACGGTAGCTAACTGTAGCACCGAAGCTAGCGTGACTAACGTCTGTTACGTCCGCAGGAGAGCATTCTGACTTGGAGGAAGGAAGGAAGCTGATAAGTCGGACCGCTGCTCATGCAAAGCTAGCATACTTTTGGATTCCAGAGTTCACACTGTGACGCATTTAGAAAAGGTGACTATCTGTGCACCCTGTGTGACATTTGACACTATTTGGTTAATAAGATATGCCGTTAGTTGCCATAGCTAGCTGTTAGCAACACGTCTCTTGCCTAGCTGTACAGCGGACGTCAGCTAGCCAGCTAGCCAAAAACTTCTAAAGAAGTTGTGTAAGTCAGTCTTAGCAGTTTGTTTGATTCGGAACTAGCTGGGCGGTGTTTTAAACATTTTTTTCCCGTCGGACTTTTTAACTCTGACCCGCTCCAGCAGCAGGGCGACCGGAGAAATTCATGGCATCGGATGTGATTGAGAGTGAAGCGGTGCTGAAGGGTGTTAGTGATATGAGTTTGAACAATAGCAGCCAAGAGTTCGTCACACCCAGGAGGACTCATGAGGATTTGGGCAACAGACAGACTTCCAGTCCCTCATCTTCCGGAGTGTCGGGAGAAGGTGATGACGAGGAATTAAGCGAATTGCAAATTAGCACATCCTCTACGGTTGAAACGGGCGAAGAGGCATATCAAGACAGTCTAACCAAATCAAGAGGTACGCCACAGGAAAGGACAACTCCAGACAATGTGCAGACACAGCCGGGGGAGAGAGTCTCCTCTCCAGTCGGCCTTCCTCAGCCACGCTCACCATCTGGACTCATTGGAAGGTCTGTATTTCTACATTTTGGTGTTTGCCCTGCAGGTTGGCCACCTAAAAACATTAGCAAGGTTCAGGTTTCATCGCTCTATTGCAAGAATGCTGTTCTCCCAGCATGCTGTTCACCTAAGACAGATGACAGTCTATGTCCGACAGTCTATGTCCAAGAGTCTAAAGTTTTTCAGTGCACTGGATGTGAAAGTTGTTTGACAGACCAGTCATTCCCTGTCATTATTATTCTATTTATGTGCTCACCCTCTTAAGTGGAGACCTTCTGTTGCAGGCAAAACCTAACGGTTGGACACAGATCCCAGAAAGAAATGTAATTACAGGATCCCATGCTTGCTTTTAAACATGTAACCTGTTTGCAGCAAGCAGAATCAGTTTAACCTGCAAACAGGCATTAATAAAAGATGAGGACATGTCCTTTCCAAACCTTTTGTGATTCTGCTGTTTGTAGCCTGGGCAGGAAAGTAAGTAAAGCTGCATGCTAGACTAAGGCTGGTAAACTACATTATAATGTGATCCAGTACAACAGCATTATAGATTTGGACATCAAAACTTACCAAATTGTTTAATGAACACTTCTCAAAGTGTAAACAAAAGCAACAACAGCAGAGCAACATCACATACGCAGCATCAGTCAGCTGGCCATACATTATACATTTGTGCACATGACTATAGTTATTGTTACAAATCTGTATTTAAATTGCTTCTGGAAATGCCTACAGTATTTCTGTGTGTCAAAGGATAAGATGGTATGAATTGTGCTCCTGCATCTTTAATCCTCATGTAGAATAACTAGCAGTTTTATTGACAGAAGTGTTATCAGTTTAAACTTGAAGAGAACTTCACTAAAACCAAAATAAGCCACTTGCTTTCCAACGTAGACTGATTTGTCTATCAGAGAATGTCATAAACAGGATGCTTTGGGAACTCAAACTTTCTTTCTCTCAAACTCTTGCTACATATATAACCAGATTGCAACATGCTGCTGTAAAGGGAACTACATTCAGATACACCATAATAATTAATCCTAACACCTTTCACATTATTGCTATAAGACACAGCAAAGAAATCTGTAGATGAAGAAGAGAATCCTATTATAGTATAATAGTCCCATCAATATTGATAGAATCATGATCAAGAAACCTGAATTCTTTTTAACATTTTGATCAGCTCAGATAGACAACATCCTTTCACAGATTTAATTTGGTCTTGACGTTTCTTTAAATTAGCGTAGAATGTGGACTGTATATGTGAAGTGCCTTGATGGAAGCCTTTGCCAAGAGGCATCACCATAGTCAAACCATCCACCATTGATCTGCATCTTAATTTAACTCTTCATTATTGGTGTAGTTTTTAAACCGCCATTTATCATTTGACTTCCTAATGTAGCTAATTCCATTTACATTCAGCCAGTGCACTTTTATCTGCAATGGTTCCTTTTCAAGAATCCACATTCCTTTAGTCGTTGGATTTCACATGTAATGTGGGGATTAGAGCTATGTATAAGCAGACAGCTACACTGATACCTTATGAAATGTTGAGTACTAAATGCCCAGCATGTTTTCATGTCTGGAGCACAAATACTGTCGTGTACACGATTAGTGCATCAAAGCAAGCTCTGTACAGCAAAGATACTGATACCATGGTCAGCATTAGCTAGTAGTCTTATGGTTTATATACTAAGCTTGTAAGCTTTTCAAGAAGCCAGTGATCTGATTATGTGGCCAGTTGCGAGCTGAAACTCTTGAGGAGATTCCCGAGCATGGGACTATGTGTCGTATAATGATTAGCAGTGCAATGCACAGCATCTGTCCAGTCGCTGCCTGGCAATAACAAAAGTATCCTGGTTGTTTTCTTCTCATATCAACATAAAGTTTGGTTCGTTGGAGAAACAAAAAGCCATGAGGACATGTTAGCTTTTAGGATTGCTGCGATGATTAAGAGCCATATACTGCCTGGCTTCTAAAGGTAAACAGGGCTTTCCCTGAGTTGATGCAGCACTTTGGTGGGATTGGCCACCGCACATGAAAACCTGTTTCTGCCCTTTATGATACAATAAAAAGTAGAAGTTTAAGGTTTATCAAAAAAGCCAGGAGAACACAGGTTGCTGCTTTAGTGTTGCAAAAAATCACATGTGTTGTAACTAAAACCTTAGGCAATGCAAACTGGGGGATATGTTTTCTATGTATTTTGGAGGGTTAATGAAAAAACTAAACTAAACTAAAAAGACAAATTTGACAACATGTGATGCATATTCTCTTACCAATAACTGTTAACACAAGTTGTGTTACACAAATGTATCAGTAGTTAAGAATCCGATTAAAACACTGAATTTGTTATTAATAGTTAGTTCTAAAGATGTTTTTGTATTAATATTAAAACCAACACAACCATATAGTATTTACATCAGATTCCAAATGTTTATCTACTGGCTTGTTTAGGTTCTTTGAGACTGCGAGTAGAGGGAAGGTATTATGTGCCTCACACATCAGTACAGCATGTATAAGTGATTTATTGAGAAAGTTAAAGATGGAAATTTCGTTCATCTTTCGAAATCAAATCGGCTTTTTTCAAGGTAAAATCTAGTTTTTGTGACAACTTCCACATGTAATTGCAGAGTGTATAATCATATGCTTTTGTGCCACAAAGTTAAGTGTACCTCTTATCCACTCACTTTGTGAAGCTTTTAGTTGTTGTGGTATTAACCCCAGAACAAAATTGCCTTTGACTCTTTGCAAATCAGTAGCACAACATTTCCCCCATAATCCTTTGAGGATTGTACAAGTCACAACTGAAAGATGACCAATTATGTCTTTGGATTTTACACATAATCTTTGCTTGCCCTCCTCCTGATCCTAATAGATCTGTATCTCAAGAATACCTTTTGGCAATTAGGGACCATTAAGCATAAAAGATTGCGTAACCTTTTTGTGTTCTCTTTCTCAGCCTCGAGCGTCAAGAGTCAGTCGCCACAACAGAAGCCCGCTTAAGAATGGAAGGAGTTGAACTTAAGGAAGAGTGGCAGGATGAGGACTTTCCAAGGTATTGTGTCGATCACGCATGGATCATACTTCATAGCTTTGTGTCACATGTTCTGAAAGTTACATGAACCATAGACGTACTGAAGGCAAGATTACCTTCTGCTTGAATATTAGGCCCCTCCCAGAAGAAGAGGAGCTTGAAGATGACCTTTTCGCAGGAACCTCTGAGGAGGGAGACGCTGGTAATGACAACACAGCACTACACTATACACTGCTGCAGTGACCAAGGAGAATTTTCAAGAACATGTTCACATTTTTTCCAAGTAAATCTTAATTGTCAGTTATGTATGTTAAGAGAATTATTGGTTGCGGAAATGATTACTGTTAATTCTTGTTTGTACATTGTAAAGTTCACCTAAAAGTAGTACGAAGCCACAGCAGTTTGAGGCCTCATATTTAAACACCCATGGAAAATGGTATTTTCTGAGTCGGTGTTTTGAGTTTTAAATCCTCTCAGGCAGTGTTTTCTTTGCAGAGGATGGAATGGAATGATATTAACAAAAGGGGTTAAAGTTGAATCTTGTCCTACTAAAAGACTGTAACATTAAAAGTCCCACTTAATTTGTGTAACTCAGACTTTTAAAGTTTCATATTAAATGTGGCTGAACTTCAGTACATACTTTTGCACAAACAAGCTCTCTGAAATCTTGTCCACAATCTTTTAAATATAAAGATTTATATCTTAGATAGGTCAATGATTAAAAGTAGCCATTAGCCAGCTGCTTTACCTATGGGTACGTTTATAAATTGAATCTGAAATGGTCAAAGCATCATCGGAACCATCTTTTAGAAATTCACATTTCCAGAGTGTTTAGAGCGGAAGGATTTAGTGATTTGGGAGCTTTAGGTTAATTCTGTCTTGCTTTATTTTTACCCTTTCTCATACTGAATGTTGGCGTTAGCAGTAGTAGAAGCAGTGGTAGAAGAAGTGCTCCAACTGTTTTGTTATGTAAACTGTTTATCCTGCAGGTTAAAAATACTGTCAAAGAAAAGGTTTTTGTCTAAAAAAGCAAACAAAAAAAAAAGAACAAACAAGTTGAAGTAGTGAATCGATATACAGTATCAGTAACAGAAGTAGTACCACTTAAGTCTTAATGATACCCATTCCTACTAAAATTATAGCAGCTTTAGGAAAGTATCTCTTCACTGCATATGATTATTGTATTATTACTGACCTTAAAAAATATGAACCTATCCTTAACTTGTTCTTACAAAAAGTATTATGACTAATGATTTGGCATCTACCCTAGGCTATACAATGACCCACGGCAAGAAGGCCAAGAAAAAACTTGCAGCCCCAGACATCAGTCTTACACTTGACCGCAGTGAAGGTTCGCTTCTCTCTGATGAGCTGGATGAAAGCACAGAGCTGGACCTGGACGACATAGACACTCCGTCAGACAACAGCAATGAGTTTGAATGGGAAGGTAAGAGTTTTGTATTATGCAGACAATGATAAGACCTTGGCTTTAGTACTTAAGAAGTATCTTTTAACTTTGTTTTAGTTTGCCCTATTAATACAGAATATGTAACATTCAAATTAAGATGATGAGGTGAGGTGGGAGGTGCAAAGAAACTTTCCAACTTTGTCCATTTAATATCCAAGGTAGATATTTATAAATAAATTTGAAAAAGCTCTGTCCTTGGGTTTAATGGCCGGCTTGTTGAATAGAAGCTGTTATTTCCTGGTTCTTAGTATCCATTGGCATTTTCTTCCTTTGGTTTTACAGGTTTACTTAGGCAGCTGACTGCCTGAAGTGTAGTTAAAATATGCTTTGTTGTTTTTGTTTTTCCAAACTGCCGCCTTCCTCTTTTTCACTTGGAAGAATTGTTTCCATTCTCTGCCTGGAAACAGGCTGCAGGCCAGCAACAGGTTTCTCTCTTCTTGTGGTAAGGTCTCATGGACAGCCTTCATTTTCTTTACTGCAAACCATGAGTCAATCAACCCTTATTGTCCAGATCATGTCTTCAGTTCTTCAAACAAATCATGGGTTTTTTTCTTGTTTCACACCCTTTCATTTTCACTTTATGTTTTTGCTTGTGTCATTTTCCTTTCTGTCAAAATTTCCTACGTTGGAAGAAACAATAGCAGCTTGTCACTTGTGGTTTAGTTGGCACTGTAATGCTGCAGTTGTCGGATATCAGCCATTTTAGAATTTGTGCTGATGATTGTTAGTCATTCAATGTGTCACATTTAGCGAAGAACCACAAGACATTAAACAACAAATGAAAACATTTTAGCAAAATAAATATGAACCTAATGAATTTTGTATTTCATTGGAGTCATATATATATATACATTTATTTATTTATGGCATTTTGCCACTAGAACAGGGGTGGGCACTCCTGGTCCTCGAGGGCCACTATCCTGCATGTTTTAGATGTTTCCCTCTTCCAACACACCTGATTGAAATGATCAGCTCATCATCAAGCTTTGCAGAAGCCTGATCATGATCCTGATCATTCGAATCAGATGTGTTGGAAGAGGGAAACATCTAAAACATGCAGGATAGTGGCCCTCGAGGACCAGGAGTGCCCACCCCTGCACTAGAATCATATTTATGTGATTTGAATATAATTTTATAAACACTGAGTATATTACCAGTTCTTTTCAGCTTAGATCTACATATGGGGATACCAGATTGTTCTGAAAAAGAAACACATACCAGTATCATGAATTGGGTTTATTTTGGAAATAGGCTGCTCACAGAAAAATCCTCATAACAATGTGTGGTTGTGATTTGGTTGCACTACTTAGCTATTTTTGATTCTGCCTGTTGCATGCTTGATAAATGTGATCATGTGATCATTTGGACATTTTGCTTGATGTCTGCATCATATGCTGAAAACACATTCTGCCCGTCATGCAGCTAATCATCCTGCAAAAGATGTACAGAAGTCCGCAGGTATTTTACAGCAGTGGTGTATTGCGAGCGTTTCTTCGGTACATTTACATCTATTTATTATACTGTGGCATACCATGTTAATGCAGTACAGTACAATACCCGGGACTTTCCCAGAAAATAGTAGATTTTCCTCTTCGAAAAAAGTGAAAGGGACACATGGAATTGGAGATTTGATTGTTGGTGCTGATTTAGAGAATGAGCATGCTGTCAAGATTCAAAAGATTAAAGAAAAAAAAGCCCACCGCATGTGGTTGAAAAGTAAAGATATGTTTAATTGAGTGATCTGAAAATGTTATGACATATTTGATCAAAATAGATCTCATTTGATCACATGCAAGGATTACAATGTTCAGTCTTTAGGTTTAAAGTGCGTTTTCTCCTTCAGATGATCTCCCTAAGCCAAAAACCACAGAGCTGCTGCAGAAAGGTGTGGAGTCAGTTCAGGAGTATTCAGCCTTGGAGGAGAGGGAGGAGGGTCGACGCTGGAGGGTATTTCGTATTGGAGACCAGGAACACAGAGTGGACATGAAGGCTATTGAACCTTACAAGAGGGTTATCAGTCATGGAGGTCAGTGGCATTAGACTGGGATGTTGGCACACACACATAATATAGATGCAGAAATTTTAAGTCTTAAATGTTGGACATGAGTTGTATTTAATTATTCAATAAATAGAAATTTTGACATTGAAAAAAGAATTTTAATGTTGCAACATTAATTTACGATAATTGACGTTTAAAATTTTCACTGCAGGCTACTATGGAGATGGTCTGAATGCCATAATTGTGTTCGCTGTGTGCTTTATGCCTGAGAGCAATCAACCAAATTACAGATACATCATGGACAATTTATTCAAGTGAGTGTTTATTTGAGTTTCTTTAGGCCGTTTAGCACACACTTTACAGCCGTCACTAATGGGATCTTCCTGTCGCAGGTATGTCATCGGCACACTGGAGCTTTTGGTTGCTGAGAACTATATGATTGTGTATTTGAACGGGGCAACCTCTCGGAAAAAGATGCCAACTGTCGGCTGGCTCAGAAAGTGTTATCAGCAGATCGATAGGAGGTGAGTCTGAGTGGTCAAAACTAGCAAAACAAGTAGTTTCCATTCTATGAAGCCAGTCTTACAACTGCATTATTATATAGACTGTATAATTAATTGACACCTCCTGTCACTGTTTTTGTCCAGGTTACGGAAGAATTTGAAGTCCTTGATAATTGTACACCCCTCTTGGTTTATTCGCACCCTGCTGGCACTCACAAAACCTTTTATAAGGTAACTGTAATGTTTAAGGTCATTAAACCTTAATCAAGTAAAGATATTTCTGAGTAATCTTCAGATTTTGACATTTCCTGCTTCTTTTTCACAGCTCCAAATTTAGTCAGAAAATCAAGTACGTGTACAGCTTGACAGACCTTGCTGAGCTAGTTCCAATGGAGTACGTGTCCATACCAGATTGTATCAAACAGTAAGTATGCTAACACATCGACACTGTTCTGAAACATGTAAAATGATGTCTACAAGTTAAAACAATTAATTCAATAATCATTAACTCCATAACAGAATTATGGTTCAGGCCTTCTGATCAGATTTATACATAAGGTGGTACTACTCACTTCTAAGTGAGCATTCACGTATTACTGTAGGTGGCGCTACAGCGTTGTGCTTTTCCTAGGTGGCTATTCTATTCCAGATGTCAGTGGTGTTCGATTTACCTAAAAATGTGCACAATGCATTTTCTGACAAAGCCCAAATGTTCTCAGGCAGGAGATGCCTAATGCCTTTGAGCATTATTGTCATGCCTACATTGTGCATAACATGGAAAAGAGATCCTAATGCAGAGTAAACACATCTAGGTTCTTTCAGAAGTGTCATTATGTACAGTGTCATAACTACCGAAAAACTGTAATCTAGATGACTTTGTCTTATAAACTCCTATTAAACAATGTATGCTTCACTTTTAGTGTTAACCTTTTCTGATATGCATAACTATTGATTTCATGCTGGGGAATTTCTCGTGCTGTATCCTTGATGTGGCTCAACATGCAGCAGACCTTGGCTGGTCTTTAAAAAAGACAGCTTAAATAATCATCGTGACTCAGTGAAATGTTTTGCTCTTTTGCATCTGTGGTTGCTGTTGGCTGTGTATTTTCCTTTCTTTAACCCCATTTCCCTGCCCCTTCTTAAGGTTTGACGACGAAAAAAATAGGAAAAGCCATAAAAGGTATACGCACTTTCACCCAGGGTCAGTCTCCGCATCCTTTGCATTTCATTAAACTAACAATGAAATGGATCAGTTGGCTTTCCTTTCGGAAATGCACCAAGACACCTAATTCTAAACATTTTTGTAGTTGTATGATTTTCTGTTACCTCCTGGCCAAAATCAACAACTTGCCTCCCCAGTGTACCATATTTTCCTCTCAGATGATTTACAAAAATTTCAAAAAATAGGTGCCTTGGTGATTGTTTAACAAACTATATTTCTTTTCTGAGCCAATTCATGCTAAGTTGGTTCGTTTAATTATTACTTCAAAGTAATATCAGCTATCTGTATATGGTTTAAAGAACCATGTACTTGTAATACCTCCAGATTTTAGTTTTGAAGGGATAACCTTTATCCACTGTGATGCTAGCTGTTAACAAGACATAACATGTCAAGGTATGTCAGAAACAAGTTGGAATAGTTTGGAGGAAGCTGAATGCGTTGCTTCCTTTTGATGTGAAAGTTGGGGCATTGAGTTGCACATACATGCATGTGTTTTGTAAAAAGAAAAAAAAAACAGGTTTAGAATTTGACATGGTTGGGATGTTTGTACGACTGACTGGGGTGGAAACACAGGGAAGTAGTTTGACTTAGTCACTGTGGTGTGTGGTTGCACTTTAACCATGTCCTCACATGGTTCTTCTCAGTAACTGGCTCTCACTGAACACTGCTTGTTCACTCTCACAGCTCTTTGCATGACTCACTGCATACCCACTCCCTACTCATGTTTGGTAATTACTCCAGACTTTTGTCAGCCTTGCTCGTGCACACAGAAATAATCTGCTCATTTCTGATAAGAATTGAGTGTACAGTTGCTGAGGTGATTAATTTGCGGATAAGGGATGTTAGAACACTGGAAAAGAGTAATGATGGTGCCGTTTTAGAGAACCCACAGGGTTATAGAAGAGATTCAGTATTGTTTTTGTTTTTTTTACAGCGTATAAAATATGCCACAGTTAGTTGTACCTATGTGTATGAGTTTCTTGGATGATTGACTATCTCTCAAACTTACAAGACAAATGTAATTGTCCTGACAGTATTAACAAAATAAAAGCATTTTAAGCTCAAAGTGTTTTTACACTATATATAATACTATTCCTATAACGACAACATCTACAATTATTTACAGTCTGCTATGGACAATGATAAGCAGGTTTTGTCTTCTGTAGTACATATTGAAGAACAAATTAATCAGATATTTTAAAAGCCTGCAGTAGAAAGAGTCTGGATGTTTTAGTCACTGTGTATATGAAAATAGTAATTATTTGTATTGTGAAAATGAGTGTCTATCACATATCAGGATGCGATTATACAAATTTTGTGTTTGTGTGTAGTGTAGTAACCTGATATTTTCTCAGTGATCTGACCTTGTTAATGACATCCCAGCCACACAGACGTCTGATCACCGTTGAATCTGTCCACAGAATCGACCAGGATATGCACGGCAAAGCGGAGGTCGCCACTGCTGCTGTTCCAGAGTGACCCTGCTGGCACTGCATGATGTGGAGGAGAACGATGAAGAATGTTTAGAGCTGCAGCCACTCTTATGTTTATGTGACTGGAGACTTCTTTGCGTCAGGAAAGTGCCTTTGCGAAATGATGCTGCCTGTTACATCGTGGAACTTTTTGCTGTATTTGTGTATCAAGCAGCTTGATCTTCACCATTTTGTCCACATGCTGTCTGAAATGTTTTTAATCCTTTTTATTTACTCTGGTATATTCTGTCAAACTTAGTCACTGTTGTATCTACACTTTATTTAAGGCACTCTGTTACAAGTGGTTGGTGCATGTTCTGCTTTATTACATTTAAATATATGTATATTTATATTCAAAAGGTGTCAAAGGAGAGAAATTAATATATTTTTATGGTTGATCTGATTTCAAACTGCATTTTACGTCTCTGACACACTGAGTGGCATTTCACAGAACGAGTTTTGACACCACCTTTTTCACCGTTCACTTCTGATGGTCACTGTTAAAATCCTGCCAGGGGAAAATAAAGTTGCTTTTTTTTTACCCCTCACTTGAACGTACCCCTCTGACTCGTGGAGGTTGAACATTTGTGAAAGGAACAATCTGAATCAAAGATGTAGGTCTTATTTCCTCTGAGTAAAGCCATGGATCCAGACCCCATTGCATTGTATTTATTTATTTTTTTTATTATTCCATTTAGTGCCAGTTGTAACAAGACAGACAGTACTGTAACTATAAAGTGATGAAACACTAATTATGTTTGACAAGGTTGCATTAATAACCACACAAAAAACCACAAGGTCATATAAACTCACCAATTTATTAGAAACACCTCACTGAAACCAATGCAGCCTTATAGAACAGTCCTGTAGTAGGTTATATAGACAATTTTGACAAAATAATACAAAGCTGCCTGCACAGTAACAGTTTAACAGCATCACAGGCTGCCTCTTCCAGAATAATGATACCTTTAAATCAACATCTATTGGAAACAGTTTCAAGCTTTGTAAATGTAGTATTTGTTGCAAGACTGCATTAGGTTTAGCTTTTTATACATAAAGTGCCAGCTGAGTGTCTTCCCCCCCCCGCCCCCAGATCTCTTCCACTTTGACTCCACTAGATGGCACCACAAATACAGATTTCATTGAAATCATAAAACAGCATGGAGTATTTGTAATAAGTTAACACAGATGACATCAATATTTTGACAATATTAAAAAGCACAGATCACTTAGTTCAGGGGCCACATACAGCCCAATTTGATCTCAAGTGGGCCGGACCAGTAAAATTATAGCATAATAACCTAAAGATAATGACAACTCCAATTTTTTTTTGTTTGTTTTATTGCAAAAAAGTACATTCTGAAAATGTTCACATTTCATGAACTATCTTTTTGCAAAACATTATGAATAATCTGAAATTTCTCAAGAAAAATAAGTTAAATTTTAACAATATATGCCTCAGTTTATCATTTACACATGTGCATTATGACGTGCAGATCACGGCGTATCTACAAAGGCACAAAACATTTAGTCACAGGTATCTGGAACTAAGCAATATAGTATTTTACTTTATGATCAAAACAACTTGTCAAGACCTAGAAATGACTCTAAATTTACATTCATTTCCACATCTGTGTAGCAATGATGACCACCTGAACTGACACACCACACCATACAAACTAAAGTGGGAACTATTAAGGAAGAAGGTTAAGTTATCCCACGGGCCGGATTTGACCCTCTGGCAGGCCAGTTTTGTCCCGCGGGCCGTATGCTTGACACCCCTGACTTAAGGTGTAGAACAATATCTTGACAATAATGTTACCAACCACAGAATATGTTTAGAATTGCCCTTACCAGAGAGACTATTTCAAGACATTTCAGTGGAAGATCCTTCATATATTTTAAACACATATGGTTCCCATAGTATTTATCCATTTGAATTACTGACTGATAAATTACACTTTTTTTTAAATAATTCTAAGCTTTACAAGGAGTTGGAATCTTGCTCCGTTAACAGTAGATCTTGGCCTAAAGCTTTGTAATGCAGAAATGACTCCACACACCTGATGGCAATATCATCAACCTCAGGATCAAACTTGTTTGCCAGCAGGTGAGGTTGACTCAGGACCCACTGGAGGTCTCCAACTCCATAAATGCACACAGCTCTCCTGTGATCACCAGTACACGGGTAGTAGGGGGCTCCGTTTCTCACATCTCCTTCCAAATAGCTCCACTTGACCACACGAGCGAGGGCCTGCATGTCTGACGTGTCATATTTGATGTTAGCGGGCATTGATCCAGGAACTGAAGGCATCCTCTGCAGAGTGGCCCACAGGTGCTCATCGGGGCTGTACGTGTCCTTCTCCCACTCTAGAAACTTCTGAACGTCTCTGTCCTCCATCACGTGCTGCACGAAGGCCCTGGTGACCACAAAGTAGGCATTTCCAGAAAACATGGGGCTGCTGATGGGCGGGGGGCTTTTCTGCACATCGGTGTTTATGACGGTGTCGGTGACGTTGTAATGATACTGCCAGCGGGTTTTCTTGTAGTCATTGGTCACTTCGCTCTCCATGCTGTTCTTTCCATTCAGGGCCTTCAGCACTTTTACCATCTCTCCATTTGTTTTGATGGGGAAGTCTGTCCCACAGGTGTTAAGCAGGTACCTCCAGTGGACGGAGGAGTTCAGCAGATCCTTCATGCAGTTCAGATCTGCCTGCACTCTGGACCATGAGGCATACACCACTCTCTCTAACTTACTGGCTACAAACACATTAGGAAAGCATGAAACAATGGCCTCCACACCTTTCTGAAACTCTGCAGAGGACTTCTGGTCCACATGTACACAGTAGACGTTCTGAGGCGCGTACACAGCTCGTAGAAGTCGCTCAAACATCTCAATCTTCTCATGGATCACTATTGAGTATGCAATGGGGAAGTCTTTCTCCTCCTCACTGAGAGTTTCTGTCATGAAACCTCTCTTTTCAACGTAAGCAGAGCAGTCTTTTGTTGCATTCAGGTAGAAGCCCTCAGTGAGGAAATTCTTCCTCTTTCTGGATGCCAAAAGTGTTTCTAACTCCTTCTTCCTGTCCCCCATGTCTCCACTGAGGATAGCCGAGCAGCCGGGCAGGTCACTGGAGAACTGCTGTGGTATTTTGAGATCAGGCGATGGCTGCCTAGAGGCAGCTCCCCAAAGGGCAAAAGTGAGGAAGGTCGACCCCACGAAGATGAGACAGAGAGCCCTCAGTAACACGTGCTCCTTTGTAAACCTTGCAAAAACCATTTTCTTCTACTGGATGTGACTCCAGCACAGGTGGGCTTGTCTTCAGTGCAGGTTGCAGTTTAACCGAATGAGGAGAGGCTCAAGTGTATCAGCCCCTGAGTGGGCGTGTCCGAGGAAGGTGTGGAAAGACGTCGGGTTTTTTTTGCACATCCCGGTGGACGTTTCAACAACAGTTACGTTGTTTGCTCAGAATAAATTAATCATTGTGATTATGAGATGTGAAAACAGATTAGAGAATATTCTCCGGATTGAAATTATGAACTGCAATAAACCTTCAGTCTGCTTCATCATTGATCATTTTGATCTTTATATAGGCCCTATATATTTTTTTTTTTTTTTTTGCGAACTTGCATCTTTTTTTTGTAACAGAAATGGCATTTACCTCAGCAAACATTCTGCATTTTACCTTCATCGCCAAACCCACCTGACAGACTGCAGCACACCTGAGGCTCATCTCATTTCACTGATTGTACATCCTCTCCTTCCTCCCACCAGAGATCCGAGCGGAGGAGATGCGAGGAGGGAGGAGCCATGGCAACAGGTGGTCCTCAGTTGAAGTGACGTCAGTTACATATGACGTGTGGCACAGGTGTGTCACCTTGTTTTGTCATCATCTACCACCTTGTTATATGATCTCTGTCAGATGAGCAAAACAGTGATCATGACAACTTACAGTGTATATTTACTAGAAAAAGAATTAAATAGAAATGAACAAATTCTTTTAAAAGTTCCAGTCTGGGTTTCTGTGGTTCCACACTAATGAGACTCTACTGCTCAGAGTAACCAGTGACCCTACAACAGCTGCTGATGAGGGTTTGTGCCCAGTCCAGGTGCTGCTAGAAGTCAGTGCAGCCTTTGACACAGTGGATTACAGTATGATGGGAATGTCTGTGAAGGCTTTAGACTGGTTCTCATCTTATCTGTCTAATAGCAGGTTGTGTCTATCCGTCAATAATGACATATTGTCGTTTCAATCTGTTAAGTATGGTGTGCCACAGGGGTCACTTTTGGGACCTACATTATGACCACCTGCCTAATATTGTGTTGG
>OMNN01040420.1:0-14201 GCA_900302755.1 Chromis chromis | reverse complement strand
AACATAGGACCCTTCTTTAGAAAAAGGGTTCTTTGTTCCCCGGTCCCATACAAAGCGGGGAACATAGGACCCGGGGAACATAGGTACGCTCCCCTGCTAGCTTAGCTGGATATAGCAAGCTAATATAGCTATGAGGGGGAGCGTACCTATGTTCCCCGGGTCCTATGTTCCCCTGGTCCTATGTTCCCTGCTTTGTATGTGACCGGGGAACATAGGACCTTTTTTTTAGAAAGAGGGTCCTATGCTCCCCAGTATGTTTTGCGACCGGGGAACATAGGACCCAGGGAACATAGGACCTGGGGAACATAGGGATGACCATGCTATTGAGGCTAAGTGTATGCACTTTTCAAATAGCTGTCTCTATGTTGTGCATTAGATTGTACTTGGCAGCACAGGAGTACGGAGCCCCTAAAGGGACATTGGCAGAAAAAAATTAAAATGTTGATATCTCGTGCACATGTGGAATTTTCTCATGCACACACGAAACTTTCTCATGCTCACGGGAAACTATCTTGTGCGGAAGGGAAACTATCTTGTGCACACGTGAAACTTAAGTTTTGCGTGCACACGAGAAAGTTTCCAGTGAGCACGAGATAGTTACATTTTAATTTTTTACCGCCAATGTCCCTTTAGGGGCTCCGTACAGGAGGGTATAGCCTATTCTTTTTTCCCTTCATGAAATAGCAAATGCTCAGCTTCTAATATCTACCCACAAGGAATATTTCTTCTCTCTTTCTGCCATCTTGCTCTATTTGTTGGTAGCATGGGTGATGGTTTCACATGCACAAAAAAGCAGTAAAGTTGGGGTATATCAAAAACTATGCGGACTATAATATATTTTCCTTGGTCATTGTTGCCATTAAAATGGTTTATATTGCATGATTTTTATTCTTTCCTTTCCTAAACACAGATATTCATTTTATATTTCAGGTTTTTGCCTTGTTTTGAAACTAGTGCATCTGCAAAATTTTATCACCAAGTAAGAGTCAGAAACACAGCAGCCCAAACATCTACATGCAAGTGTTAATTACCAAACCTAAAGCTTTAACAGCTGTTTTTATTATCTGTAGGTCTTTTCACTCACCGAAACCCCTTCAAAGGAGCTCGTGTTGAGGGCCCTGTAGATCTCGGAGGTGATGTCGTGGTTGTTATAGTTGAAGTCCTCCAGACGGCGGCCCTTGGCCTTCAGCGGGGCCACGGTCTTATTGAGGGCGAGGGCCAGAGCCCACACTGCATCGTAGGCTAGAGGGGCCTCCTGAAAGCCGCCCGTCTCCTCAGGGTTCTTCCCGCCCAGACGAGACATCAAGGCGGCGATAAACTCCTGTGATGTCTGATAGAAACAGGACAGAGAGGATATCAAAGAGGAACCCTTTTGAAGAAATGCAACGCTGCAAGAAAGTATTACATCCAGTCAATTTTTTATTTGTGTTGTGAGACATTCTTATAACTTGGTGAAGATCCAGACAACAAATGAATCAGGACTTTAGAAGTGATTTTTGGTATTCATTCAAGTGTTTCTCCCATCGTAAACACTTGCATCTACATTGAACAAAAGAAGTTGAATGATTCCTTGGTCAGAAACAGTCTTTGTAAGGCTTCGTCTGAACTTCAAACCTGCAGACTGCAGAAGACAGGAATGTAAAAAAACAAATCAGTTTTAAATTATTAAGTATTTTGTCTGTCTAAATATATACAAATCCACAAAACTAAGAAATCACAGCATATCAGGAGGCAGTATCACTTCTACAGGCAGACTTAGACTCACACCAGATCAGCATTTGAGCTAACCAGACAGACACTTGTGCTTTTAGGCTGACTTGAGGGCACTGGGACCAGCCTTAGGGGCATTTGAGGGGTAGAAGAGCTGACCATATCTTCAAATGCCCCTCATGTCCACAAAAAGAACCCTTTGGGATTCAGAGCAGTGCTGACTTAGCTAACTGCTGCAGTGTGATATTTCTAAAGGAATGGTCTGACATTTTGTAAAACATGCCTGTTCGCTTTTCTTGCCAAGAGATAGACTGATGCCAAGCATTATGTCTATACACTAAATGTGAATCTGGAGCCAGCAGGTGATTAACTTAGCTTAGCGTAAGGATTGGAAACAGCTAGATTTCCATTTGTAAACGGGATTAAACAACATGTTAGTCAGAGGTAACAAAATCCAGCAAAATCCGCCAAGCAAAAGACTGGAGCGACTTCCTGAAATAGTCCAGCACAGAACTCCCTGGAAAACGTACCGATTGTGGTAATTAGCGCACTTCAGAGGTGCTAGTATTCATAGGCGTGATGCTAGAGTGCACTTTTTTTTCTTAGAACTTTTGCAGTTTGCATAAACCAGTTCAAATTCAAATAAATCTTTAGGTGTTAGAAGATCCAGCTATCACAAAAGTGTATGTCAAGCAAGGGAGCCAATAAAAATCACTGGTTAGAGTTGTCATATTGACACTTAAGGCATGTTAATTGATTCACTTGTACTTAAGAGTTTCCGGTAGCTGCCGGTTAACTTTGAGCTGCACAATGAATTGAATTGTTTTCTTCTCTAGTCTATATGTTAACTAGTAAAGATGAAAAGGCAGCTAAAAAGGTAATAATAAAGCTAACCTTATTTGAAGCCTCTATTTATGCCTGTTTATCACCATTAAGTATCAGAGTCCATCAGTGTCGGGATCTAAAGTCGGGTTGCAACACATTTGTTTACAAAAATTACTAAATAATGCTACTGTCTCGCAATCTGCCATATAATAGTATAGAGTTTTAACAAGATACTGAGTCAATATGGACATAATACTCTAGATGGGGTATAAATAAGGACTTTTTCCACTATTAACCCCAAAACCTGCTGACAGGTTTGAAACGCATGATATTTTATTTAAAAATCATACATTTATACAGTTTATCATACAACCTACAAACTGCATAACAGAAACAGTTGTCACATTTTCAATTGACTGTAAATCCTTGAACTACTCATCAGTGACGTGCTGTTCTGTCGCAAAATTTGACCAAATCTAAGCTTAAAACTGAGATATCTCATCAAAATCACGAGTCTCATTTAAGCATTCACCGAAAATAAATCATTTGCAATAACCAGACTCTGTACAACACAAAAAATTCTGTGCTTTAGTGACTCCGCTGTGACTAACAGTGACCTGACAAAAAATCAGGTGAACTGCAAGCAGTGTTTACACAAAGCAGAGAGGAGACAAGTATGGAAACACATTTAATGTCTATAGTATGTAAAGCCAAGACTTTCCCCCCAGTATTGGTAACAGCTGTAGGCACATAGAAGAACATTTGACAAGTTGATTCAATTTTTTTTCTTTTTGGAAATTAAATGAAGAATATAATATTATAACTTTGTCATACAGCACAAAAAGATATGTTTGAGTTTACTGTCCTTCTTGCCGTGACTGTGCTGTTTCCATAGAGGTGTTTATATTGCAGTGAAAAATGAGCCCACAGTGAGCAAACATGTGCCATGAGCAACAGAGAACCTGCTCGGAGTTCAGATGGTTAAACAAACAGCACTACCCTCTGCTGGTAGGCAATAGTTACCCTTTCATAGAGCCAGGATAACTGTTGGCCAGAACTTACGCTAAGCTAATCTGGTTGTCTGCAGGTTCAAATTAAATTTGCAAGAAGAAGCAAGAAAGAAAATCATTTTTAAAAACATCCTTTAACAATACTGCACTGACGTAATAAGAAACTATAATGTTGTGCACATGTTTTCTAATATTTTTCCTAAATTCTGATGCTGCTTTAGTAAAACAGTTTTTTTTGGCTGCAGATCATTATTTCCTTGTTTTTAACTGACATTTGATACAAGTATAATACATGCACAGCGGCACCACTGGGAATTAAAATATCAGCTCATTAAAATGCAAAATCTGGCCATGTGGTTCCAGACCAAATATAACCGATCCCAAGGCAATTCTGCTAAAAACTTAAAATCTTAAGATAAACCAACATGTTCCTTTTCTCACGAGGCCACAATTGACCACTTGAGACCTGCTTGTGTGATTAAACACTAATCAGCATTATCTCCCGCTTAAAGCGTGGATACATGTGAGGCGGCACATTATTGCTACCATTCATCAACTTGTCCCTGCGGACTCTCGGAGGCCAATTAGGCCTACACACCTCCAATTCACTTATGTCAAATTCATCTAATTGAAATTCCACCTTGGCATTTGGCATTTAAATCTGCCACTACATTCTTAAAACTAGCTGACAATGTGCTAGTGCAGGCCCTGCAGTGTTGGCACACTAGCTTAATCTGAACGCTCCATCTAGAAGAAATATGCCAATTTCAAACTTGGGAATTGAATAGACTGACAATGAGCAGGAGTTCTGGCTGTAATTCTTATCACCCGTTGAACAGCACATCAACAGCTAAATCAGCAGGTAGTGGCAGGTGCTGTATGAATATAAACAACAGCTGCTGATGAAGTGTGAGAGGAGGGGGAGCGCGGAGAAGGAGGGAAGGGGTGATGGTGGTGGGAAAGGTGGGAAATGGTAAAGGAGGGACGGGTAAACAAGAAGAATGAGAGGATGATCCACGACAGACAAGCAGAGTCAGAGAAGGTCGAACAATAGGGAAGATGGAGAGACGGCGTAAGAGGATTAGAGGAGGTGAGCGGAGGAGAGCGACGGCTACCTGAGAAGCTAAAGCAGCGCCGGCAAAAATCACAAAGGAAGGCAGTCAAAAAGAGCGAGACCGATAATTTAAACGAATAATCCACAGGATTCTTAGCGGTTTAATAAACATACTATTGATTCAGGTCATTCACAGTTCAGTGATGCTGTGGTATTATTGTTCTCCAGTGTTTCCTGAAATAACTCACGTCTCAGGAGAATCGACATGGATCAGAGCCGAACAGTAAAGCAAGAGTGGCGTTAACCACCACCAATGAACAAAAAGCTCAAACTATAACAACAGAACATTGAGGAAGGAAGATGTCACTGTCCTGCAGAAACACCAGCAAATAAATCTACTAAAAACCAGCAAAAATATGACTGTTTTAGGCTGCATTATTTTTTTGTTACTATTTTTAGATAAAATAAGTAATAAGTAATTTGTCAGTGTTTAGTTTTGTTATTAAAGAGGTCTATGTATTCAGACACGATGTGGATTTCAGATGCTGCACAGTTGCATGCAAGGTCAATGGAGAGGTGTTTGGTGGTTCTCATCATCAAGCTCTGCAGAAGCCTGATAACGATCCTGATCATTTGAACCAGGTGTGTTGGAAGAGGGAAACATCTAAAACATGCAGGACAGGGGCTCTCGAGGACCAGGGTTGGCTACCCCTGTTCTAAAATGATGTGGTGCTTTTGTGTGTTTCAAAAATATGGAAATAATCTGTAAAAATAAAAAATAAGATAACCTAACAGTTTTTTGTTGTGTGTTTTTTTTGTGCATCCACAATTCAATTCATACATTACAAACAGCTGGACAGCTCAGTGACTAACACTCCTGACCATGGCATGGGAGATCGGTGGTTCAAATCCCAGTCAGGGCACAGGTACCCAGTGAGGACCCTTAGGCAAGGTCCTTAATGCTGCCCCACCGTACCTATGTACATCGCTTTGGATAAAAGCGTCTGGTAAATGAAATTGTAGAATTGTACATTGCTAGCTTACAGCTAATCCTAATGTTGTTGGCTGTACTTAGGCACAGTGACACTGAGTTTCTGCTAACAACATGATGCTAAAAGGCTCAAAACGGCAATTCCAACAGGCTGATGTTTGGCAGGTATAATATTTCCTACCTTAGTTAAGTATATTACCATGCTGTCATCTGCAAATATATATATATACACATACACATACAGGCTTATGAGATGCATCTCTGCTGCCGTCAAGATTTGCCAAGTTTCAGCTACCAGTTGGAGTGAGACTCAGAGGACATATAATAGGCTACATTATATTACTTATTTTAATTATTTCCTGGTTCAATTAAGTAATTCAATTAAGCAGTAATTTGGGTGAACTGACCCTTTAAATAGGCCATCAGAGGAGATGCTGTGGTGTATTTGATGAGAAAAAGTTCTCCCATAAAGTCCCATAATACAATACCTCAAATAAATAATTATCAGTCAAAATCTGCTGACTCTGTAGCTGCCAACATCTTTTAATTAGTTTATTAATTATTTCCTAAACTTTGAAAATTCATGAGTAATCACAGCTTATCTAATTACAAAAACTTACTGTAGCTTAAAATGTGTTTTCAATGTAATTACGCTACTCGTACTTTAATGATTAGAAGTCACGTGTACGCACAGTAACGTCACTGCTGCAAATATCCCACTGCCAGACTATTAACTGAAAAATCTCGAATAAAACACTCGACAAGACAGAAGAATGTTTAGTAAACAGATCAGAGTTTTAATGACAGCAAAATAAAAATCTGCTGGAGTCAGAATCCGTCCGCTGTAACAAATGATTAGACTGAAGCTATTAAACAGTGACTCACCTGTCTGAGGTGAAGAGAAGTGCTGTGTCATTTACCATTACAGCCTGATCAATCCTGACCTTCACATCGAGAATAATTATAAGTAGCCTAATTAATGAAGTTCTCGCTATTGTTCCACGTGACTAAACTCAGAGGAAAGACTCCTCCAAACAGCTGGAAGCGACAAACTCAACATTTTGTCCAAACCCAAATTACATTTATTATGGATGAGTTGTGCTATAGATTCTGTCTTCAAAGCTGTATTTTTACATTCAAACCTGATGTTCAGACTGTTCTGTGTGCATAGAAAGCTTGTTTAACCTATATTTTTGTTCTTGAAGGAGGGGCTTTGAGGCTTTCTTTTATTTGGCAGGAGAGTAGTTTGGGCAGCATGAGAGCGTGAGACAGAGCCTGAAAGCAGGTGTTTACCGCCAAAAGTGTGAGAGTTGGCAACGCTGCCATACTGCAGCACATTGCTGCCAGTTAAAATAGTAGAAAATATCAGATTTTTGTGCTGCTTTTGACATTAAAAAACACAGATGAACTGATCTGAACACACTTAATTTGATACATGACAGTAAGGAAACCTTCTGCTAAGCTTACATGAATAAATGAAAGTGAGTGTTGATGCTAAATTAAGCTAATAGCTGAAGAAAAAAGGCTAATATTTAATTTCCCTGCTGCTTTTGTTTGCAGCTTTATGCCACAAATGCAGGTTTATCAGAATTTGCTGCAACTCTGCACAACCATGCTGATATACTGTATGTATGCTTCTGCAAATAATGTACAAATGTACAAGAAATAGGGCTGCAAGATGATTTTTTTAACAATTATTCATTGATTTTAGGGACAAACTATTTTCATTGCACTTTACCACTGAAACAAACAGAACTCTTCTTTTACTTCCATGTTGTGCTACAATCCTGCTAATGTACAAATGTTTACATCTGCATGAGAATTTGAACCATCTGAGAGAGGCAAAATATAAATAAACCTGCTGAACATCTGCTTATCGATAGATGCTACAATTCCTGATGTTCCCTAAATGCCTCACCTGCAGGCTACGCTACCGACCTCAGCTGTTCTGCACAGAGAAGCCTCTAGTCTCCACTCAGTTACTGCAGCACAGCAACTCAGACAGATGTGTGAGCAAAAGTTACCCTAAAAGGAGTGAAATAAGTTCTGCTAATGCAGGATGTACCCAAATTTAAAAACCAAGTGATTGTATTTACATGGGCTGTTTTCTATGAGTGGAGCATCAATCATGTTATTTAATATAAATATGTATACATATATATAATCTGTGTAATATTTTAATTTTAGTGTGTTAAATTTATGTCCTTTCTAAATCAAACTGAGTCTTTATTTTCAAAATATTGAGCAACATTGCAGCAAAAACAGAATATAGTTACAAATGAACTATGGAGACATTATGTTACTGTCTATACCTGGATCACTAATCGCATTTGTAACAAACCAGAGAGCTGGAAAACTGGCCTAAAACTCAGCGAGTTGTGATTATTGTAATCTTGGATAGACCTCCAGTCCTGATAAACATACATACATTATGATCCACTATGCCAGTATAACTGTGTTAACATATCAATGCTGTGAACAGCAGCAGGACGTATGTTTGTTAATTACAGAAGTACAAAACTATTTACATCTGTACAACATCCACATTTTTCACACCACTTTGCACATCAACTCTATGTTTCACCATGCTGAATGTGTCTTCCAACAATTTGCTCCTCTGTGTACCATTTTAGAGCCATGCTGCATTTATTTTATTGATCAAATAGGTTTCATTTTCCTCTCAGTTTCTCTTGTCATCTCCTCTCTGCTCTGTGAAACACTACCTGCAATGCAGCCGAAAAGTCTCTACATTTTTTGTCACGTCAAGGTTTATTTTGTCAACCGAGTAGTTCAAGGAGCATTGGCAAGTTGAAAATCTTTCTGTTTTGTTTTAGTTTCTGCTATGATGAAATGTGTAATTTTAAAGATAACACGCCTTTCACACCCACCAGTGGGTTTTGGGTTTCAAGGTGTTAATAGTTGATAAAGTCATCATATTGGTACTCATTTATTTACAGAAACAACGGGTTTATACTTCAATCTTGAAGATTATGATCATATTGTCTCACTATCTTGTTATGAGTCGAATTAATATTATATGACAGAATGAGAGCCAGCAGCCTGTAAATCAGACATGATACAGTCACAGACTGAAAGTTTTCCAGTTCCTAGCCCTGATAAATTGTCATTTCGGCGTCAGGTTTGGGATTCAGAGGGTTGTAGATCTGCTTAAGCTGTTATATTGTCACTGATTAACGTCAAAGATGAGTTAAAATCTCTTTAATATAATGTTTGCAGCAGTGTTCTGTGTTCCCACCATGTTGGAGACTCCGCGGACGGTCTCGGGGTTCAGCATGACGATCTCGGTGGTCACGTGTCCCTCCACAGCCTCCGTCATGTTCTCCACCGTACAGTTGATCGCCGGGTCTTTGATCTTGAACCAGTTGTCGGCGTACCAGCCAATCAGGAACCACACATACTTCTTTCCGTAGAGCTTCTCCTTGAACACCTGCAGCACGGAGGGGAGGGGGAGCAGACAGGGAGGGAGGATGAAGGGAGGGGAAGAGAATGATAAATTATTCCTGGAGATGTGTCGAGCGTGTTGTATCGCTGCCAAACAAGAAAATTCATTCAGACATTCAAACAGCTCATTACGGAGCTCAATTTCTGCTAATAGCCAGTCAGGTTAGGCCTTTTGGGATCAATCGAGCGGGAAAAGGTACTAACCTCACAAAACACCTTCCTGGCTTCGGTCTCATAAAAGAGCCCCACAATGATCCTCGCATCCTGGCGCTGCATCGAAGCACAACAGAACATTTCTTAGTTACATCAGCGGCAACAACACGACTTCAGCGCAGCACAAAGTCCTGCTGCTTCCCAGGACGGTGCTGCTGCTGCTGTTCAGGAGCTGCTAATTAGCATGGTGCATTAATTTCCTCTATCAAATCGCCTCTATGCTAATGGTATCGTGTGCAGCTGTGAGGAGGAAGGAGGTGAGTGCGGGGGGGAGGAGAGGGAGGCGACCGGCAGCTGAGGTGAATTTTTAATCAAAGCACCTTGAGGTTCTTGACAGCGACAGCCGGGTCGGTGAGGAAACTCTGGCGAACGCTGATCTCGATGCCTGCCTCCTTCACCCGCTGCTCCAGATCGTCCAGAGTCTGCCAGATGAAAGGGACGGACGGGGGAGACAGACAGGGAGACGGTGGGGTGGGGGAGAGGAGGAGGTTAGAGAGGCAGCCGAACAGAGAGTCAGAGAGAGGCTGAGATTACAGAGAGAGACAAAAGAAAAGTCCAAAGGGAAAAAAAAAAAATCTGAAGTGTATATGAGAAATGCCAAGAGAGGGACAGACAGTGTGGGCATGTATGATAAACAAGAAAGGCAGCATGGGTGAGAATAGAATCGGAGACAAGACCGGACTGGAAAGAAGAAAAGAAGAATGAGCGAGCAGAGTAGGAAAGAATGTGAGAGCAGAATCATTAACCTCCATTACAGGAACCAACCCAAGTGCCAAGCTATCGACCGCCGGGCCTCAGAGAGATGTATTGCTTGATCAATATTTCTCACAACCAATATTCCAACAAATTACTTCAAAAATCCTCCATCAATCGCAGAGAGAGATTGCTTCAAGGTGTATTGCTCAGCCTGGGAGCACAGCGGCACTCATAAACAAACACATGGAGGCAGGCAGGCAATCAGGGAGCCCACATTCGGCCACCATAATGGGACATGGAGCGAGGGAAGAAGAAGGAGATACGACAAAGGTGTGAAGGGGGAGGTGAGGGAGATACTGACTGAAGTGAAGACTTCTGTGGTCTGCTGGATGGTGGCGATGCGCGTCCACTTCCACTTCTGGAAGAGCTGCACCCTGGTGGGGTTGTGGAGGGTGGCGGACGGGTGTGTGCGGAAGAAGGTGGGGAAGCGCTGGCGATTGGACAGCGCCGGAGAGCTGGAGCCGTAGGACAGCTGAGGAAACAAGATGGAGACAAAGAAGAGGAAGACGGTGAGTGAAAGCAGTAGTGAACAAAACAGAGACACAGTTAAACCCAAAATGATCAAGTCAGTCTCCACAAAACTGCATTCCCGCGCAACCAAACTACATCCTCAATTATGTGTTCTAACCAGCGGATCTTTTCTTTCCCAGCTAGAATTTCTTTGTTCTGTGAAAGTTCTCTAAAGTTCTCCTCTTATTTAAGTTTTATTTCAGTTCCCAGAATGTTCTTCTTCACAATAACTAAAGATGTTCTACAAATGTTTGGTGTTAACATTGTAAGACGTTTTCAAAACTGAATGCTGCACTGAGAACGTTCACCTTCTGTTATCATGTAACATCATGGGACATTGTGGGGATGTTTTACAGATTGTATAATGTGTTTCTTCGACAACCAAACATCCTCAGAACATTGCAAACAGAATGTTCCACTTTTGTTAATATATCCCATTACAGGAACAAGAACGTTCTGTCATCCCAGGTCTCAGTAACATCTTGAAAACCTTTTCTCAATGTGGTATGAGAACGTCCTTCCTTTGTTATCATGTTGGTAACGTCTTATAGAGAAATGTTCTATAATGTGTTTCCTCAACATAAAGGCAAAATGTTGTACCTTTAATATACAGTCACACATTACAGCAATGTTATAAAACGTTCTGTATAAAAACACTCTTGATAACATCTGGAGTACATTTTTTTGAATGTTGATTTGAGAATGTTCTTCCTTTGTTATCATGGAACATTGAGAGAATCTTTTACAGAAGAAGGTTCTATAATGTCAACTCCATCCCCAAAACATCCTCAAAACATTGCAGCCAGAACGTTCCACCTGTGGTTTGTATATCACGGTAAAGGAATGTTTTATAAAGAGCGTTTTGAGGTCTCAATAACATCTGGGAAACATTTTTTAAATGTTGGTTTGAGAACGTGCCTCCTTTGTCATCATGGAACATAATCTGTGTTCCTGATAAAATCTCGGATATTAACTTTATAGTAACATTCATGGAAATAAAAATATTCTTAAAATGATGTCTAAACTGAACTTTTGTATGAAACACTTTCTTCAAAAAATTCTAGGAAATTGTAGGTAATGTTATCCACTGTTGTGGGAACGTTCCCTGCCAGCCGGGCACTACCTGTTCTCAGTTTATAGTGTATTAGAACACTTTAGAACATAATACAAATTACCAGGACCGTTTGAAATGATGCACAAGCTGCATTTTCCACAAAACTTGCAACAGATTCAAAGGGTATGAAAAATATATGATTTACATCTCTAACATAACGCCTCACTGTGTTTTGTCACTTGTTTATGTCATTTGATGCCAGAAGAAATGTATTGCTCAAATAAAACTTCACTCCAAATCAAAATTTTGATGTCTGGAACTAATTTTGGATTTAACTGTCTAGAAGTATATGTGGGAATGAAATACAGAAAAAAAAAATACTTCTGAAGGCCTTTCCAACCATCCGTAGTAAACAGACTTCAATCAAAATGTAAT
This sequence comes from Chromis chromis, assembly GCA_900302755.1. Lineage (NCBI taxonomy): Eukaryota > Metazoa > Chordata > Actinopteri > Pomacentridae > Chromis > Chromis chromis. Next base: position 2,181 of record OMNN01040420.1, on the reverse strand, counting down.
CAAATCAGGACTCTCTTGTTCCTCTCCTGTACACAGAGTTCTTTGATGCCGACTGCTTCAAACAGCAAACAACACAGAGAGACAATCCCTGTTCCCATTTTCTCATTTTCATCCACACCTCCCTCCTTTCTCAGCTTCCCTCCGGCTTATGAGGTGTGTTGATAAACTCTGTAATTTCAACAGCAACAAAAAATAAAACGCAGGATTTCCCATGCATGCGTTGCCATGAAATTGAGACGACACATTCTGCTATTACAAACAGAGCAAATTAAAATATGATCTCATTATTCTTGTTGCAAAGCAGCCCTATGTAATTTGCATTCTCAGGCACAATTCCCAAAAAGAAGAAAAAATCGGACAGATAAGATTTGTGCCCAAAGCGGCAGGAGAGAGGGATGTTGGAAAATGTGGGTAAAAGCAGAGTGAAGGCTGCTCCTCTATCAATAAGTTTCACAGTGGAAATAATCGCTCGACAGGTCTTCTTTAAAAATGAGGAACCTGCCGTTTAGGGAGCCATTACGATATGAACACCGATCCTCCTGCCAGCTCTCATCTCAGACCCATTACCTGGGAGGTTCACCAGTGGGAGTGAGAAAGGGGGGCTTGATGATAGATGTCAAATGTCATGTACAATGCGGACTCCCCACAATAACAAATCCCTGTGGGCGCAGACAGGTAGACGGAGGCATCAGTATGCAGGAATGGAAACTACACAGGGACTGACAGCGAAAGATCTGCAGAAAACAGCGGCAGCTTCGGAGGATGACACACGTTTAATAATGAACATGATGGGTGTTAACATACGTGAGCGTATGCACACAGTGTGACGGGAGTTTGATGACAGGAAAACATGTTTTCCTGAAGGATAAGGTCGACTGAATCCTGTCAACACATCATGTGAAACAACAAAAACAAAAAAAATAACTGATCCTTCATTCATTTGTTTTGTGCACAAACAGTACATAAAAGATGGCTGTAACCACCATGACGCCACCCACTGGTTTGTGGACTGCTGTTTTGAAGTCCCAAGAAGGAATTTCGCCATCAGAATTTTTAAAAACTGGATGCAACAAGGGAGGAGTAAATCTCACTGAGAACTCTACAAATGCAGATGCAAGGTAGCCCTGCCCCAAAACATACCTGCACTATCGTCTATTTTCCTCTAAAAGGAACCATAATTTACTAAATAAACATTATTTTTCACTGAAGGAGACTTAAAACTAGAGGGGGGAGATCTGGCTAAAACAGGGGTGCCCAATCCTGGTCCTCGAGGGCCACTATCCTGCATGTTTTAGATGTTTCCCTCTTCCAACACACCTGATTCAAATGATCAGGATTGTTATCAGGCTTCTGCAGAGCTTGATGATGAGCTGATCATTTGAATCAGGTGTGTTGGAAGAGGGAAACATCTAAAACATGCAGGATAGTGGCCCATGAGGACCAGGATTGGGCACCCCTGCCATAGAGGATTAAATTTCACAAACAATTCCATGTGCTGTAGATCATGTAATGTGGTAGAAAGCTCCAGAACAGCTACCACAGGTAAAAGTTTCCTGAGATTTCCAAGGTTGAGATCAATGCATTGCAACTGGGAAGCTCCATTTGCTGATGAGGGTCACATGATGGGAGTTTTTGGTTAGATTTCTTTTCAAACTAAAATATATCCATGAGTAACTAGGTGTGAATACAAAATAGGCTTGAAAAAACCTAATTATAAATTACAGACAGATAATGAAAACATGCAGGCTGTCTTATAGGCAATCTAAGTGATCCTTAAAAAACTAAATGGCAATTATTTAATTGTTCCAGCATCTCAAATCTAAGGCCCCATCCACACGAAGACGAGCCCAGGCCTAAACGCACAAATAGTTCATCAAACCCGTCTATCATCCACACCAAGCCGGCGTTTTGGGGGTCTGAAAACGATCATTTCTGAACCTAGGTCCCAGAGTGCAAAGATCTCAAAACGGCGTTTACGTGGCACCGTTGTTATGCTCTATCCAATCTTTTTCTGACACGCTTGCGTCATAGCTCCACCTCTCGATAAATGTGCATGCGTCCAGACTAGAGTCGTACCAGCTCTTCCACTCGTACTTGCCACCGCCATGTTCTATGTTTACATCGTATACAGATTTAAGCATAGAACATGGCGGTGGCAAGTACGAGTGGACGAGCTGGTAC
>OMNN01040418.1:0-13900 GCA_900302755.1 Chromis chromis | reverse complement strand
GTCACACGTTTGTTGATCTCTTAAGATTCCTGAAATATCACTTCCCCAGCTCTGCCTCTCTATCACTGGAGCTGAGGAGAAAATTGGCACAGACTGAATATCTCTCTCTCTCTCTCTCTCTCTCTCTCTCTCTCTCTCTCTCTCTCTCTCTCTCTGTCTCTCTCTCGCTTTCTCTCTCTCCCTCCAGCTAAAGAGGAGATGAGGTGTGTTATGCAGCAGCGCTTCTGTCCCTCTCATCTCTCCTCCTCTCGTTCTGTTGCCTGCCTCACTCTCTCCCCCTTTCTCTTTTCCAGTTTTCAAAATCCGATTAAAAAAACCACTTGTGTTGGTTACAATGCGCTATTTTTTGCAGGTTGAGAAGTTTTCCTTTTGGCTCCTGGTGGGATGTTCTGCCATCACCTGCACATTAAAGACCTGCTTATAATGCCAGGTCATGTACTAGTATAAGAGGTTACAAACCAACAGGAGACACATATAGATTTAATTAAGAAAATAATAATCTCTTTAGTGCAGCATTTATACATCACTGATTTACAAAACTGAAGTAGAATTTTCAAACCCCTTTTTCAGTCATTTCACATTCTCTCTCACTGCAGCATGTATATATTTTCAACAACAGCACCATAACTCCATAAAGAATAACCTCTTCCATTATTTTGGCTGCATGTTAAAAATGAAGTAGAGGGATTGAGGTATACCCTTTACTCTGTGGGATATTCTGGGCTTCAGCAATACAGCAGTGACACGATAAATAGTTGGCATGCAGCACAGAAAGCAATCCCCTGTGAGAAATGAACTTGGAAGTAAAAGACACTCCACACTTTATATAAATGATATAAAGCCGACGCAGATAGAAGTGCAGATTTATGCAAACAGCACCTGCTGTTACAGCAGTGAAGTGCCTTCGAGTTTAAGAGCAAATGTGATTTGAAAACCTCAATTCAACTGTCAAATTAATGGAGTGAAATGAAGATGAGTCAGGTCTGCAGCTCATACAGCATGGCTGGAGTGTGTTTTATATCGGTCCCAAATCACATCCTAACACGGAATCGGTATTTTAAATTAACATGGGCTCAAACGGCTATACTGCTGCTAATCTTGTGTCCACACAAGAAAATCTGGACAATGAATTCTTTCAGCAAGTGCCTCAGCAGACATTTGTTTATGTTCAAGTGACAAAGTCCTCTAGTGGCAATAGTGATTATGAGGTTATTAAAGAGGATGCTGTCAGAGTCGAAGACCAAACACGGAGGAGGATGGATGGGTCAGTAAAACATTTAAAATGAGACTAATTTGGTTTCCTCTGTCTAACTGGCAGACAAGCATTGTTTTTTCACGCAATAAAACATTTTATGATGAATGTCACTAACGTTTTTCACAGTCATCATGTTTTATTTTTAGCTGTGATTTGTTATAGTTTTGAAATGCACAGATAAATGATGTTGTCTTGCCAATAAGTGCACCAAATCACAAAACCCTTCCATTTGTCCTTCTAGAGGACACGGACAAACAACTTATTTTGTTTAGTTTGGAAGACTTGGCGGATAATGATTACAAAACTCTGGAGTTCTTGTTAGCTGTCTTTCAGTGTCTTCCTTTTTTACAGCCCATGAATTTAATGTTCTGTTTCTGATTCCTGTCGCAGCAGGCAGCTGTTTTCACTGAAAAACAATAAAAACACACCGTATACTACCTACCAGGCACCAAACAGTAGGATTTAGCTGATAAAGACATATTTCTTCAGGTGTTGGTGGAGACAAAGAGGAGAGTTATTGCTGAGAGTTATCATTTTACTTATATTCATCAGGTGGAGAAAAACGATGACTTTGAATGAATGCTGTTCTGTAATTGGATGTGTAAATGGGCACAGTGCCCCTCTAATTTATTTTTGAGGGGCACAACCCCTAAAAATAATGCAGGATTTTATGACTCAGTCCTGCCACAATCAAATATTCTACCTGAGCACCCACATCTCCCTGCATTACTAGAACATTTGAAAAGATATATTTAGCAACCCATTAGTGGATCCTGAGACTATATATATAGTATCAGATCACATTCCTGGATCACCAGAGATTGATACAAATTCCTACATAGATTCTGCCTTTATGTGAGAAGGACTTTTTGCAGCTACAATCATTCATTACAGGGACAATGATACAATGCAGTACAGACTTGGGCTTTAAGCAGCAGCAATGATATTATATATAATTAAAAATTCATACAGCCTGAAATGACATGACATCCAAAGCCTTTACTGGTTTAAATGGTGCTGGCAGCTGCAAGAAACTTGCATAAGGACATGCATCTTTTATTTTAGCACTTAGGGAGGTTATTAAAAGAAGTGCATGAGACCAGGGAAGCAAGGTGTTTAGAAAAACAGCCCCTGGTCAGTGAGCTGATGTTGAATCACTGACACCTTTAACAGAGTTAAAAGAAACAATAATAGAGTATCTGCAGTATGTGAGCATGCACTTGTAAAGTTTTGCTTGAGACAAGGTGAAATACAGTTAGGACAAGTGCAACTACAGTAAAGCTGTTTTGTTTTCTGTGATATAATCTGATCCTTGCACTGTGAGTACATTTTCTACGCAGCAATTGGTGGCACTAGAGTTCAGTTTGAGGGCATTTCATACTTTGTAACTGTGATGTCCTGTTGCAGTTTTGAGGTGATTCTGTTTATGTTATAGAAAACAATTCACATTTTGCTGTTACAATAATCTGTCTTTTGCGACTCGTAAAAAAAAAAAAAAAAGATGGATACATTCACAGAGCTCCCTGTTTTTACTGAGTTCACTTTTGCAGAGGTAGAGAGGATGTGTGTGTATCTGAGTGGGTGTGTGGTAACTGAAAATCTCCCAGATGGTGGTGAAAGAAAGCAAAAGAAGATGGAGAGGAGCTACTGCAGAATAAATTGTCACAATGAAAGATTAAAAGACGAGAGAGAAAAGAACCAAGAAGTCAGTTAACTTAACTACATGAAGCATTTCTGCGGATTGAGGGCTCATATTCATGTGCTCGTGTATGTGTGTGTATACATGCATGTGTGCGTATGTGAAATAGTCCAACTTGGCTCTCTAATGGCTCTCCCCTTCATTTGGTTGATTCATTCAAGAGCCAACACACAAAAGCACACACACCCACATGCCCTGCTGACTGAAAGGCAGCAAGGATAAGTGGTAGCTCGCTGAAAGGAAGGGAGAGAGAGGAGGTCGCCATAGCAACACTGGGGGGTTGTCGCTTTTATTGGAGAAAGAAAATCAGCTCTGCCTGTCCCCCTATCTCCCTCCTCTCACTCTCTCAGTTCTCCTTTCTCTGTCTCACCTTTCTTTTTCTCTGTATGTTCATTTCATCTCCCATGAGCTGACGTCAGCTTCTGCACAAGATGTGAACATTCGAGTCACGCCTGTTCTTACAATCTTCTCCTGTTAGCACAATGAACGATGCTGAAGTTAAAATGTTTTATTCATAGTTTTTAGGATGTGCAGAGAAATGCCCATGCTTGTGTCTCAAATTTTACAGGATAAGAAGTTGATCACTGACTGTGACAAATATTTGAACGTGTGCTTTCAGCTGTCCCTGAAGTCCTGAGTCACATTCACTGATAATATTCGTAAACCAGCTCTTTGTTCTTAGTACATCTGAACAGAAGCAAGTTTAGGAAGGAGAATAATTAATCAGAAGAAGCCTGCACACACGGGAGCGTGCCTATGTTCTCACAGCCCTATGTTCCCACAGCATATGTTCTCACATTTCTAAGATTTTTGTTAGAAATAATCATTTTCTTAAGATAAAAACAGGGTTTTCGTGTAAATGAGAGGCCAAACCGTGTGGAAATATCTGCATTTTCCCTTCGTGTAAATGGGGTCTTAGAAATGTGAGACATGTGGAAACATAGGGCTGTGGGAAATTAGGTTGTGGGAACATAGGGATGACCCCCACTGATAATATTTGTAAACCGGCTCTTTGTTCTTAGTACGTCTGAACAGAAGCAAGTTTAGGAAGGAGAATAATTCATCAGAGGAAGCCTGCACACACATATCTGCTACATGATGCATGGCAGCACATAATACCAGTGGCATGTGATATCGTATCCTAACAGGTTGCATGGGAAAATGTGATATGCTAATGCGTGTTTGAGCATCTCTCGCCTGTCACAGCATTTGAATTCTGTTCACAGGTGGGCTGTTTCCCAGCTGGACCTGGGAACACTCAAGAACTCAAGGACAACACTCCCCATCGCAGTTAAATGGTGCGGTAGTGCTGTGTATGTGCGAGCGTGTGCAGATAGAAACATATCAGAGAGAAAATGATTGAGCATTTGCTGCCATGGTGACAAGCCCAGCAGTATCTAATAGCAACGGGCTGTTGAGAAGCCTGAATTATGCGGGTGGGGAGGCCGGTGCAGGCGGAGAAGGAGAGGAGAGGGACAGAGACGGATAGATAGATTTAACTGAGCCATGTTCACATTTGTCACAGTGCTCACATCTTTATCGTGTTTTCTTTACAATGTGTGCTTGAGGTTTTTATGCGCTACAACAGTGGTTCTCAACTGGTGGGTTGGGACCCAAGAGTGGGTCGCGAAGCCATTTTTAGAGGGTCACAGAAAAAAATAAAATAAAATAAAATAAAATTTGGGTCGCGACCATTATTAATAGAGACATAGTGGGTCCTGAGGCTGGACCAGTTGAGAACCACTGCACTACAACGTTCTCTGCAGACTCAAAACTGAAAAGAAAAACACAGATGGAGTCTTGTTCTCACTATTTGTTCCCTCTGCCTTAAATATGCTCTTTTACGCATCTGAGAAGTTCACAGGATTGAGAAAAATCACACATACTGTAGGGAGCTGATTGTACAACTTAATCACACGAGCTCCCCTGCAAGGAAAATATAAATTAATGCATTACAGTTACATCCCTTCAGTTCTGTGGTATTTCATTTAATACAGCAGTGCAGATTGGAGCATTTCCTTCATGCAGCCTCTCAAACAAAACAGACAACACAAAGACAAAATTAATAATTATGATTAATCATAATTTTCATGTGTCATACTCGTAGCAATGTGTGCAATGTGTGTATGCATGTCTGTGTCAGTTATGTGTGCGTGCTGTGTGTATTGCGTGGGAGACGGCAACAGGTTTGTGTTCATCTGCCGGCTCCCTGAGCATGGTTGCCATGGTGAGAGAGACAGAGAGGAGAGAGTTTGGTTTGTGGTTCAATAAGTTCAATGTAATTTATGTCTACAGCAAGAAAGAACAAGATCTGATGTTTCTGAGGTTAAGACCTGTTTTGCTCGCAGCGTACTTAAAAGCTCTGGCCATTTTAAAGAGCAAATGACGTCAGTGGAGGGAACTAAGCTGATCCAGGAATAAATAGGCTGTTGTTGTTGTTGAACATCGTATACAAAATGGACCCAGACTCCACGCAGCTTATTGACTCTCTCTGGTGGTGGGACTCAGTAATGCATCTAATGCTCATGTTTTCACCTTATATTGTCTTAAATACTGGCTAAACATCATCTCAATTACCTATCTCTATACCAATTTCAGCTTCTGCTTGATAAAAAAAAGAAGCATACTGAAAAACCTTAAAGGAACAAATCAAACTGACCACAGAAGAACATCAGTTTTTCACAGAGAAAACTGATGTTTTTTCCACTTAAAGAAGGTTTGATGAAGTAGACTCTGGAAAAAAATGAGAAAAAATCTGAACCCATTATACGTTGCCATATGAGTAATGACGCAACCGTGATGCAGCGACATAAAACAACAGCAATTTATAGATTTTAGTGCTGGCTGAATGAACTGCACTATGGTGAAACTCTCATGCAATAGACTGGTGTTTTCACACTATGTCAAGTACATTAGCACTGAGCTGTGGTTAGCAGGGATCATACTTTGCTGCAGACACTCAGCTGTAATATTTATAGTAAAAAAAAGATGGCAAGGACTGCTGAAACTGCTCGGTGGTGATTATGTGTTTGTTAAAAATTACATTTATTACAGTTAAGTGGAAACTTGCAGTATGATAATCCACACTGGATCAGTGTTGATGGTAAATCCATGCTAGTGGATGGGCTTCTAGGATGGCAAAAGCTTAAGCGTTACGAAATGAACTGCAATGAGTCTCGTTCTAATCAGCTGTCTATCAGGAGTGCACACATGTAAACGATGTGTTACTATATTATACTATTTGGAAATTACATACATCTCAAAATTATTTGAAAAGTGAGGGACATCTGGACATCAGCCCTCCCCGACAGAGGCTGTGCCAGACCCCCTCCTGAGTTAATGATATGCAAAAGTCCCTTTTAAAAGACCATACCTGAAAGCAGCACTTTCAGTTCTCCTTCCCTAGAGTTCTACTTACCATAAGTTATCCTGAGACCGACTTGGAGGCTCCACTCTGTCCACCACTGTTCCGACCTGCATCCACTGGCCGACTTGATCATTCACCGCCGCAGCATCACCACAGGCATGCAAGTAACTTTCAATCACTGCAAACTTGGTGCAACTCTCTAAATTTTTTCTGATTCACATTTTGGTCCCTAACTTGTATTGATTCCAGCTACGGAACTTTAATAAATAACCATTAATTCTGGACAGACATGGGTGACTTTGCTGCTCGTCCCATTCAGCTCATCTCTGGACGTACATGGAAGGGATGCCTGTTTGGAGGATTTAAGAGTAAGGATGGCGTACCTATGATGGTCAAAGCCTACATGAACAAGAAGGTGCTGCTGGACGAGTTCATCACTCACAACATGACTTTGGACCATTTCAATGACGCCATCGAACTGATGGAGCAGAGCAAATGTATCCGGACAGTCTTAAGTGTTTCTCCAAAACAAGACACGCCAAAGTAATTCCGTAATCCACTTCTTTGTTCACGTGACCTTGTAAGGTACAAAAGCTCTACTCTGAATACCTTTACCTAACAAATTCATAGAATTTCCCTGATCCTTTCTGATGCTCTTCTTGTCTGCAGCAAGAGGCGTTTCCTATGCTGCATTATTATATTTGTCTAATTTAAATATTTCGCTGGTTGAATATCCAATAGATTAGATAGATTTCCTATACTTTCATGTTCCCCAGAAAATGAATCTTAATTGCTGCATGACTTTTCGACTACAGTGGGGCCACTAACAAGTCAAAATATTCCCCAAATATTTCCATTTTTGACCAAATACTTGCAAAAGTGACTGACAATCCTCTTACTCTCAGTTGTATTTTTTGTCACTCATTAATAAATATTACCATCTGAACACACTCAACTGTCACGGTGAAAATTATAGCTGCCAAACACAGGAACACAACTTTATATGGGTTTTTATTGGGTAAAACAAGGAAACACACTGAGATACATGTATATCAAGCTTGGTCCATATCAGCTTTAATTCATCTTACATTAAAGACCTTGGTTGGTAAATTAGTGGGTGAAGCATTACAAGTACAGTCAACCTGTAATTCCAGTACAGCTCAGCTGTTGCCAGTAAAAGAAAACTGTGGTTGCATTGAACTGCTGCCAGGCAGGTGTAATGTAACCATGAATGTTAAACAAAGGTGCTGTCCAGCATTATAATCTCAACAACAAAATATACATTATGCAGTTATAAATGCTTCATCTGAAGGTTGTTTCTCTTAGTATTTGTTACTTTCACATCTTATGAAACTTTAAACAACTATATCCTTAAATCAGATGACAAATGTAAGAAAATTTAGATGATTCTATATGTACGTCCTTTTGTAATTAATGCAGACTCATTTTTACAAATGTGATGCTTCATAGATTCCCCATGAGCTTCTTGTTGTTAACTTCTTAACCTTCGTCAGTTCTCAAATCATCCCTCTTCACGTGGACATTAAAAAATGTTTAAAATGTTTCACTTTATGCAGATGATTTATTGCTTTTTGTATCTGACCACATCCCTTGCCTTTCAGTAATGAATTGTTGCATAGATTTGGTTTGTAATTAACTTTATATGTAAAGCATCTCTCTCTATTAAACATTATCAGTCAGATTCAATGAAGATATAGAGAGATAAAACACATAGTGTAAGACTAATTTCAGAATCCACAGCACATTAGAATCACAAAACAACTGATTCACATCCAAGGACAGAAAGGACAAAAAGCCTCTTTCCAAAATTAAATTACATTAATCCACGTGAAGATAAGGCGTGTCGCAGAGACCAATCGAGTAAACATTATTATCAAACAACTTGTGAAAAAGGGTGCAATCCAAATAATAAGGATTTTTCATTAAAAAATGTTTTAATAGATGTTGGAAATATGAATTTACCAGTAAGAGGTTACTCACAATGCTGAAAAACTTAGTGGAAGTGTGAAGCAAAGAGTAACTTTAAGAACTTCAGTTAAACCATAAGCCAACAAAACTAACCTTGAAAATATCTAGTTTCATCAAAACAGTTCTTTATCAAAAGGCACATGAAAGTCATCAAGTTATCAGTGCTTCCTGTAAAAGAATGAAACACTGGTCTTGACCAAACAAACAAATGAGTTTGAGTTTTTCACTTTTGCTGATAACTAGATCAAACACATTTTACAGATAATACAGATACGCTGAACCACTGAGGGTTATATAAGAGTCTGCACATCCTCAGATTGTTGTGCAGAGGCAACATGGGCAAGCTACTCCTCTGCGTCGGTAAAGTAACTTTGCAAAACTTTATTACAAGACATTTCAGCAATCTCTGTTGATATGAATAATGCATTAAATGGCTCACCTGCCTCCTTTCACTCTCTTTAATCTTGTCTTTTTGTCTCTGCAGGACTGGCTCTCCTGCTGCATGTGCAGCTTGGTAATTACATCCTTTCTGGGTTGGTGTGATTTGTGCAGACATATTTTAGTGGGTAACATGATGTGAGAATTGCTCCATGTGTTGCAGGATCCTCCTACATCCTCTCCTGCTATTTCACTAACTGGGCACAGTACCGTCCCGGAGCAGGAAAGTATTTACCCACCAATATTGACCCGTGTCTCTGTGACCACCTCATCTATGCCTTTGCTGGAATGGACAACAACATGATCCAGACAACTGAGTGGAATGATGAGAAACTCTACGGACAGTTTCAGGCCCTGAAGAACCAGTTAGTGCACACAAATACTCACAGTGATAGTGTGACTCCTGCACACACACAGATTTAAAATACATATCGGCAGAGCAAAGAGTGCAAGGTTAACACAGATGTTGCTGCTTGCAGGAACAGCAACCTGAAGACTCTGCTGGCCATTGGAGGAGGGAGCTTTGGCAGTCAGAAGTAAGTAGTAATAAATTCAGGATCAATACTTGCAGCACATGTAGAAACACTCTGATTGTCTTCCTGTCTCCAGGTTCGCAGTTATGGTTTCCAGCGCTGCCAATCGTCAGACCTTCATCAATAGTGTGATCAAGTTCCTGCGTCAGTACCGGTTTGATGGTCTGGATTTGGACTGGGAATTCCCTGGCTCGAACGGCTCCCCACCTCAGGATAAGGAGCTCTTCACGGTCCTGGTCCAGGTCGGTGCTACAATACAATACAAGACAAATCCAAGTTGTTGGCTGAAGTCACTGTACTCTCCTTTGCAGTCAATGCAGCTATTACTGGAAACTAGAAATGGTTTTATATCGAAAATATAGTGAAAAAGTCTCTGTTCCATGAAATCAATCCAACTTTCCTACATCTTCATAATTGTTGAACTAAGGTTTCAGCTACCTAACAAAACACCTATCAGTGATCTTGGAGACCCAGTCATCTGTTTATGGGTGGTTGACGGAGGCCCCAAAACACAACCACTTCTCTGAAATTTCACTTTTAATGTATTGTGTGCTTTGAATTGTTATATGAGGCACGTTTTCTGATGCAAGGCTGGATATAATTCTCTACACATCACCTTATATCCCAGATTGTGGAGGTTGGAGTTGTTGTATTTTCCCAAGCCTCTATCATACTCAGTAACTTCCAACATCCTTCACCTTTCAGAGTGGGCGACTGCAGACCTTGATTAACTCAAACCCAAAGAGCTGTATAAATGTAAATGTGTTCGGCTGAACTGCTCCCCTCTCCTCACTCTTCTCTAGGAGTTGATGAGCGCCTTTCAGGAGGAGGGCAAGACGACCAACCGTCCTCGTCTGATGCTGACTGCTGCTGTCTCTGCTGGAAAGGCAACCATCGACTCTGCATACCAGATTGCCCAGATTGGAACGTATGTACATGAGCACTCACATGCTGACATTAGATATCCTCACATTCACAGCCCTTTATCAACATTACGCCTCATGTTTGTTTGCCAGAGTGCTGGACTACATCCACGTTATGACCTATGACTTTAACGGTTCTTGGGATCATAATGTTGGAGAGAACAGTCCTCTTTATCAGGGCCCTGCTGACCAGGGCTCAAAGAGCTACGACAATATGGTCAGTGAAGGGTTCATTCACAATGCCGTCCTGCTTTAAAGTAATAAAAACAGTACATTGTGGAACAGATGGTCACACCAGTCTGTACTGCATGTGTAGGACTACGCTTTGAACTACTGGAAGAACAATGGTGCTCCAGCTGAGAAGCTTCTGGTTGGTTTCGCCCCCTTTGGCCACACCTTCCGCCTGGATTCCTCTAACACGGCTGTTGGAGCTCCCACCAGTGGACCAGGACCTGCTGGAACTTATACCCGCCAGAGTGGCTTCTGGGCCTACTATGAGGTTTGTGCTTCTGTTCTCTGAATCTGTCTGTGAATGCATACATAAAACAGAACAACATGACATATTACCTTACTCTCTCTTCCTTCAGATCTGTACTTTCCTGAAGCAAGGGGCCACACAGGCTTGGGACAGCGCTCAGCAAGTTCCATACGCCTACAACCAGGGAGTCTGGGTTGGATATGACAATGTTAAGAGCTTCCAAATTAAGGTATGAAGACGTATTTCAAGACTTGAAGTCCTGTCACGAATGTTTATGTTCCAAGCTCATTAAACACTTTTATTTGCTGTACAGATTCAGTGGTTAAAGAAGAGCGGTTTTGGAGGAGCAATGGTGTGGAGTCTGGCTCTGGACGACTTCAGTGGCACTTTCTGTGGCCAGGGAAGATACCCTCTGATCAGCACTATCAAGAGTGGACTGGGAACTGGACAATGTACGCATGAACCACATTTTAAAAATTTCTAACAAACAAATATTGAGGCTGCATCTTTTAACTTCACTGGTTTCTCGCCTCAGCCTGCAGTTCTGGTCCGAACCCCTTGCCTCCAGTCGCACCACCGCAGCAGCCCCAGTCTGGCGGCCGTAGCAACAGTGGTGGCAGCAGCGGTGGCAGCACAGGCTCTGGCTTCTGCGCTGGCAAAGCTAACGGACTCTACCCTGATCCGACCAACAAGAACCAGTTCTATGAGTGCAGCCAAGGAAAAACCTACTTCCAGCACTGTGCTGTCGGTCTGGTGTACGATGCCAGCTGCAAGTGCTGCAACTGGGCTTAAATAGTTCCTGTTTCAGCTGGGTCAAACATCAGCCGAACAGCTCTGTAACACCTATCACTGATCTAACCTCAATAAATATGGGATTTAAAGCAGTGTCAGACCTCTGGTGATTTTGTGAGGATCTTTTATTGTTATAGTCATAAATCAGCAAAGCAGAATTAATCTTTTCACTCTCCTTATATATGGCAGTACAGCAAGATAGTCGACTATAGAACAAGTCAAGATAAACAAGTCTATAAAAAAACAGTAATAGTCACAACACACACATAAAGCCGTGACAAATGTCAGTATAAAAGCAATAAAAATATGGCAGAAGAAAGACGAAGGCAGCAACAGAGTTTATTTTGGAAATCTACTTACTGAAAATATAGATAACACGCACAAGGACCTATTCCCATTGAAACAAGTGCACACACAACTGCTTTGTATATAATATTTTTTATTATTGTTGTTATTTGTCAGCACAAATACTGTCTCAGTGCCTCGTCCCTTCAGTGTGTCTGCTCTAAATAAAATGAGGTAAATTAAAGGAGAAGGAAGATAAAAGAAAACAAAAAAAGCACAGCCAAAATATGAAATCCCTGGATAATTCCCCAAGTTTCTCCTCTAATATTTCAACATAATATTTGCAAGCAAAATAAACATATCACTCTTAGCAGAGTTCTGTTTGATAATAACAAACAGTCTAAATGTATATTATGTATCAGAACACTCATGGATTTAGAAATTCATTGTAAATGTTTAAAAAAACAGCAAATGTACCATTAACCATATGCTCATACAGATTTAAATTAGCAGAGCAGCATTTAGAGGGTGTTGTATTCTAAATTTGCTCTCTCTGTAGAACTAGTCATTTACCTGTATTGAGGTTTAATATGAACACTGATTAGTTTCTAAAACATTCATTGATGATTCTGAAGAATGCTGATCTGTTCTCTGAAGTACCGCAGACTATAATCACAGTGACAGTACTCAAAACTGTGACAGCACCAGCTTCATTCGGGTTTTTTCTTATTCAAAAAGCACAACACAAATGTATGCCATTGAACATGGTAACAAATACATCTTAGATTTGTTGGTGAAATGACAACACTGACTCACTTTATTATGCTTAGATGAGATTATGTAGTGATGCAAGATTAACTATTGATGTTTCAGTAATTAAATATTAACTTTTACCTTATCTGATTCTATGATGCGAAAAAACATGTGGGTTAACACAACAAAAAAAATCTGCTTTTGTGGACTGAGAATGCATTAATTTGCTGGTATGTACCACAAAATGGAACCAAATTGGAGCGGGAGTGGTCAGAGATAAACACAGGAATAAATGAAGACTAAGAAATACATTTTCTAAAAGGACAATGAAATACATTTTAACTAATTTAGTTAAATCGTGAGATAAGGTCTTCAGTTAAAGGGTACAAGGTGGAGTCGATGTAGACTGGATTATTTAAAGAAACAATATCCACCAGATGGAGCTCTTGAAAGAATAACAACACAAGGAGCCCTTGAGCTCACAAGACATGATTTGTGCTATAAGCAGCAGAGTTCAAAACCAAATTACAATGACCACCTGATATGTTGACAGAGTCTGTAAGTTTGATCTTACAGAGTCTTGAACAATGAAAACATTTAGTAATGTTACATTAAGGAAACTGTGGTGGAATTCAAACCATTTCAGTCTTCAAGTCAAAGACATTTGTTGTTAGAAAGCTCACATTAGTCTATTAGGTATGTTGGAAGAGAAGTAGCTGTAGCTGAAATTCATAGAACTAGGAAGTCAACTTTAACACACTGGTTAACAGTGTAAATACTGTACATGAATAACAGAAGAATGTAGAGGATCTAATGTGGCAGTCAGTCTGATTTTTCACTATCTGTAGATGTTAAAGCTTGAGCTAGATTGACACATATGTTTGTCTGTGTATGCATCCAAAGCCATGAGCTGCATGTAACATTTAGTTGAGCATTCGATTTTTCCCTCTGAGTCTCTGATATGATTAGAATCATACCAATATACACCGATCAGCTACAACATTATGACCACTGACAGGTGAAGTGAATAACATTGATCATATTGGTACTATGTGGTGTTCTGCTGGAAAACCTTGGATTTTGGCATCCGTGTTGATGAGACTTAGACACCCAAATAAACATTGTCCCAGAACAAGCACACTCCCTCATGCAAATGGAAATCCCAAATTTCACTGGCCTACCCCCGCAGGAAAATGCACCCCACCACATGGCAAAAACATCAAACAATCAGGAACATGTTGAGGAACATGACAATGGCCCAAGATGTTGATTTGACCTCCAAACTTCCTAGACTCCATTCTGATCAAGCATCAACAGGATGCAGTGGAGCAAGTTGGATGGACGTAGGCCCCACTGCACAACCCAGAGCACCCAAAGGATCCACTGCC
>OMNN01040414.1:0-20716 GCA_900302755.1 Chromis chromis | reverse complement strand
AAATATGTTCCATGAAAATGTGTTACAAAACATTTTATGAGAAATGAAAATGATGCGTTGGTCTCTTCATAAAATTCTTTATTTTCAGATACAATTACATCACATTATTGCAGACTTTCACTTGTCTATTTTGCCTACATAACACCAACAGTAGAAACAGCATTTGATTAATTTCCCCAGATACATTTCATGTCTTCATAATGATCAGTCTCACTTGTGCCACACACATTGCAACATTTAGGTGAAAATATCTACATATTTATATATTTGCGATGACAATAATTTAAATGTGTTAATCTTATATACATCAAATCTGACAGTCAACAATATTCTTAAAAACCTCAGACTTTGGTGTCAGAGGAAGTCATTTGTCCTTTTTCATCAGAGCTCATGGGGGTCTTCAAAATTTCAAAGTCAGAGGGCACATCAAAGAAAACCTCATCATCAAAACAGTCCTCGTCAGACGGCGATGCCATGAAGGACAACTTCATGACCATTCCGGTGAGCAGCCCACCGACTGCAGCTGCTGTGATGGTGGCGGCGATCGCTGCAACCTGGTAAAGAGCTTGTTCCTGTGCGGTGCGGCCCAAACCCGGCTTCAGCCCGGGAATCAGCTGCTGCAGCTCCAGCAGCTTCGGATCTCCCTCAGGTGGAGCACGATGGGAAAAGATTTGATACATGCTGGGCCCGTAGGTTTCCTCAGTGGCTAGGAGGATGGCAATGATCCCTGCTGTCGATGATATGAGGCCAGTGAGCCCGTGGAGATTGTGAATACCACACTGGTCCTGGATCCTCATGCGCTGAGCCAAAAAGGGGGTGAGGTATCTGTAACCAAAGAAGCAGGCGGTGCAGCCCATGACGCCCAGAGCGTATGCAGCCACAGGAGAAATCATCATGTCCACAGAAGCCCCAACAGTCACACCGCCTGCCAGAGTCACATTCTGAATATCAGCCATTGTGAACTTGCCTCTTTTGTTGAACACCGCAGAGAGAGCAAAGGCTGTGATAGTGGATGAGCTCAGACCTATAAAAGTGTGGAGTACGGCTCTGTGTTGATCGTCACCTTTAATCGTAAGAGCAGAGTTGAATGAAGGCCAGAACACCCAGAGGAAAAGGGTTCCCATTACAGACAGGATGTCCGAATTGTAACTAGTGGTCTCTTTAGCATGTCCATTATTCAGGTTGGGCCGATACAGCATAAATGTCACCCCTAGACCAAAGTAGCAGGCAAACAGGTGAATGAGAATAGAGCCACCTGCGTCATTGATCCTGATATATTTCAGCACAGCCCACTCTGTCACAGAAAAGACAGGGATCTCTAACAAAGACATGACCAGGAGCTGAACCGGACTTGTTTTCCCAAGCACAGCTCCAAAGGAGATAAGCACCACAGCACAGGCGAACTCTGCATTCACCAGGTTGATCACCCCGATGTGAATTTTGCCATTATAGTAAAACTGGAAGAAACCTTGTATCAGGATGGCCCACTGGATTGTGAATGCAGCTGTGAGGAAGTTGAAGACCATCCCACTGAAGCCATAGAATCTGAAGAAGGCCAGCAGACAACCGAAGCCGATGAAGATCATCACCTGCACGTCAGCAAAGTAGGGGTAGTCGCGATACATGGAGTTGTCCATTGGGTTGGTCTCGTTGTTTTGCATCTTAGCATTGGCGTTGTCATCGTAAGTGACAAACATAGCATAAAGAACTATCATGACGACCTCCATCACTAACACGAACGCCGGCAGGCGCACCTTCAAACTTGTGGACCCACTCATGTTGATGTACAGCTCTGGTCTGGACAGTTGCTGCCCCAGCTGCAACAACATCCCTTTTATACCTCTTTTTTTATCAGATAAGAGACGCTAATGGCATTGGGTGAGGAGGCTGACCCGTGCAGGACATGGTTATCTTACAATGCAGCACCTCAAGTGAGGAATGTACTTTAATCTCTAAGTTTCCTTACAATTACCTTCTCTCTTCTCCTGCTATTTGTCATCACAGCATAATTTAAAGATACATTTCTGATAGTAGATTTAAAGCTTGAATTACTTTAAGACAACATATAAAAATTGTCCCTTTTAAACTTTAACAAAAAAATCTTGATTTTTCTTGTTCTTGTTCCTTCCTGATGAAGTGAAATATTGCATTTTTATTTTTTATTTATTTTTTTTACAGTAAAATGTTAAATGTGATGATAACTTTATCAGCAGAAGTTTCACATAATAGAGCAAAGTAAGAATTCAAGCTTTTTGTCTGAAAACAACGTTCTGCCTTAAGTATCGGTCTTTTCATGGTAAGCAATTGTAGGGCTACCTTGGATTGTTGCTAACCATTAATAATATATCTGACAGATGAAAAGTCAGGAAGTCTTCTAAAAGACAGGTAGTGGATCTGTTTTTAAGACTTATGCTAAGTGCCTGTGGTGAAAACAAACCATGACAGAGAATGTTGCTTGAGTTATCTAAGGGCAGTGCATCATGTGGTATTTTGATTAAGTTTGACAAGGAAACATTCATGTTACTAACTGGAAAAACTAATAAATGAAAAGAATGCAGTTTCTCTGTCAATCTCCAGTCCTGTAGGTGGCGGTAATGCCCCTCACAGCTGCTTTACAGCCGCCGACAAAACACAAGAGAAGAAGAAACCGCCTCCCATGATGCATTGCACTGCCAACGTATGCAAACAGGAACATGGCTAACGGCGTTTAAGATCAGCAGTCTTCTGAACCCTCTTCTGTCCGCTTGACACAGTGTGTGACATCCCGACACTTGCTGTGTCTCTGCGACAGAAGAAGAGCCTCTGTCGAGTTTATCAGCGGAGCCCGCAGCCGGATAAAACAGCGTCTTCGTTGTTCATCAATCACAGACAGGTAAAGGCTCGGTTAGCTAACGTTAGCTCAGGCTAAAGCTAACGTCAGTAGTGTCGGTAATCATATCATTTCACTGACACGCTAGCATTCGTGTTATGTTCATTTAGAGATCAGTTTGTAATCAATACCTAAAGCAAGACTTCACGAAAAGACAGTATTAGTTTTTGGCATATCTTGTCAAATATTCACGTTAATCGATGCATGAAATCTGTAGTGCTTTTTTCCAGAGCGGTGACACGACTGCAGCTCTGTGAGGCTGTTTGTTTACGCATCACAGTGATTGAATTTCCTTAAAAGACAAAAATCATCATGATCCCATACACGGTTCAAGCATATTATTGTAGCTAATGATTGCAGTTAAGCCCAAAATTATTCATACTCATGCCAAATGGCTGAAAATGACATAAACAAGTGACAAAAGACACTAAGACACTGTGTCAGAGATGTTAGTGATAGTATCTACTTGTTTCTTTTTACTAATGTGTCATGTCCAGAATTATTCATAGTCCTTGGATTTTTTTTGAAATCCTTGAGTAAATGCAAGACATTTTTATACCATTCCTCATAATTTCTACCATCTTCTAGTGAAGCAGCTGGATAGCTCAGTGACTAACACCCCAGACCTTGGCATGGGAGATCGTTGGTTCAAATCCCAGTCAGGGTGCAGTTGTCCAGTAAGGACCCTTAGGCAATGTCCTTAATGCTGTCCCGCCTACCTACCTATGTACGTCGCTTTGGATAAAAGCATCTGCTAAATGAAATTGTAGAATTGTAGAATTCTAGTGCAGGGGTGCCCAATCCTGGTCCTCGAGGGCCACTATCCTGCATGTTTTAGATGTTTCCCTCTTCCAACACACCTGATTCAAATGATCAGCTCATCATCAAGCTCTGCAAAACGCTGATAACGATCCTGATCAGGACCAGGATTGAGCACCCCTGTTCTAGTGCATTTTAATAAACTACGAGACAGTTTATGTCACAGTCTTCTAGTCAGTTTATTGTCTCTTGCTATTATAATGTGTCACTGAGACAGAGATGTACATTGTGGAAAGGCTATAAAGACATGTTCAACTGTTTTCAAGTGGCCACAGTACAAATCATAATCAAAAAGTACGAGGAGTTTTACATTGCGAAGAAACACAGAGGCCATGGTAGAAAGCCAAAAGTGATCCCTGCACTGGCACCAGTGGTACTGCAGGAGGCCAAGAAGAATTTAAGGATCACCACCAAGGTCATCCTGATGAATCTGATGCCAACGTCTCAAACAAACCCTCCAACAGGCACTGAACAAGGCTGTTCTGCATAAATATCCACTAAGGAGGGCTCTGCTTTTCTAAGACTTAGACTTAGACTTTGTAAAACCTAACTTAGATAAAGAAGAAAGGTTTTGATCATCAGTTCTATGGTAGAATGATATAAAGGTTGAGTTGTTTGGTAACAGGGATGTGAGTTTAGTTTGGAGAAAAAGGAGAAGCACTCACCTCCATAGCTTCGGTTGCGCATCATGGTGACAATGTGATGCTTTGGGGTTGTTTTCCAGTGATGGCCCAGGGAACCTTGTCAAAGTAAATCATGAGAAATTAAGGCTACATTATGATTCTGGAGGAAAGCATCATGCAGCCTGCAGAAAAACTTTGTCTTAGGCAGCATACAGCACTTGACTGGACTGATTGGAAAATTGTTAGCAAATATAAGAACCTTTTGATGCTGTAGTTGGAAATAAAAGTCTTGCCACTGATTGCTTAGAAAAGCTATGAATAATTGTTCTACAAAAAAACATACAAATATGTAAACACACAATGTCTTACTGGCTTTTGTCACTTGCTTAAGTCATTTTTAGCCAGAAGAAACCTATTAGTCAAATAAAAATCATTATAAATCGGGATTTGGAATGGGTATGAATAGTTTGGAGCTTAACTATATATAATTGCAGCTATTTGCTTTTAGGTTCTGCTTGAACAGAACCTCAACACATAAAATGAGATGTTTTTTATGTGATTAAGCAGGTGCCTTGCTCATGCGGACAAATGAGAAGTTTTTCGTACAGAATATCCAAACTTCTTGGTTGAGGCAACACCACTCCTTAGAATATGCTCAGTCCAGCTGTCTATGATACTGCATGGATTTTTGAAGTGTGCCCCTCTGTGAAAACATCACACCGGCCTGTGAGAATCTCACTGTTCAATAGCAAATCCACACTATTACAGAACATGTCTGTGAAGATTCTCAGTCATCCAGGTCATGGTTATCATCGTAGTTTCAGTCGTAGCATCTGGACTTGGTTGAGTTAGCTCGAAGACGTTTCACCTCTCATCCAAGAGGCTTCATCAGTTATAAACTGGCTGGTTGAGAGTTCCAGATTTTAAGAAGAGTATAAAAATCCTGAACTCCCAACCAGTCAGTTTAGAACTGATGAAGCCTCTTGGATGAGAGGTGCAACGTCTTTGACAAACTCAAGCAAGTCCAGATGTTATGATTGAAACTATGAGGACTATTACAGAAGTTATACTCTATACTGTGCTGGTCCAGTGATATTTTGATAGTAAAGTCAGTATTGGAGCAACAGGAAATTAATTTTTGAAGTGATTAATCTTTTCCCAGCTTTTGAAACATGAAGATAAGCTGCTTTTTTCTTTTTCTCTCTATTATATCGTTGCATATTTAATATATTCGGGTTTTAGATTGCTGGTCAGACACTCCTGTCTATTTTAACATATCACCTTGGGCTCTGTTATATTTGAATTTTTCACAATTTTTGTTATACAAAAGAATATGTACAGTTTAAAGCAGTGGTTCTCAACTGGTGGGTTGGGACCCAAAAGTGGGTCGCTAAGACATTTTTAGGAGGTTGCAGAAGCATGCCTCCTTCAAAAAAATTTGAAGGAGGCATGCAGTCGGTGGGCTGCTCACTGGAGCATCCTTTAAAATAAATTTTATTTTAAAGGATGTGTTTCTTATGACACAGTTTGCTTTGAATAGCAGGATATTTAGTGGTGGTGACACCAGTAGTTGCCCACTATTAACCTCTAGATTTGGCGCTGCCAGCTTATTGGAGAAATTTATGCTAAAACGTGCCAAAAATGTATCATAATATGTAAAAATGGGCCAGAATATGCCCAAAACTTGGCAAAAGTGTCCAAATATACCAAAATATGCAAAAAATAAGCCAAAATGTTCCCAAGCTGTATCAAAATGCGTCAAGACTACACCCAAATAAACCTTAATTTGTTAACAGGGACAGCATCCATCCATCCATGACTTAGATGACATTTGTCTTGTGGCACTGAAGTAATGTTGTTGTGTTTGTGATATTCCCTTTGAAATGAGTTCAAGTAGATTAGACTATTTTTACTTTTCACAGTAAGAAAAGCACAGATTTAGGGTTAGGGTTAGGTAATGCAGCATATGATGGATAAAAATGGTAGCTTACAGGGACAGAGCTATTGTTGATCTTACTATTAACATCTGTGCTTGTTGTGCACAGGGATTATTGTTATGACTGTGCACCCATATCACCATCACTGATGTCATATTGTCCTGGTAGTTACTCCATTAATCACAAAGTTGGTTTGAAGGCAGTCAGACAGTAAGAGTCTTTAGTAATTGCCGCTCAGTGCATGCTGGGTAAACGTCTGGGCAGCTGGCTCCTGATTTGCAGAGGTGTCACAGTGCTATAAACCTCTCACAAGATTGAGGCAGCTGTAGGGATTTCTATATTCTGAGATGGGTTTCTGTGTAAGTTAATTAATCTTTTTCTTTGTTAAAATAATACATGTTGAATATAAGAATACAAACTAGTGATTTCCACAATTATTACTCAAATCAGCCGAATGTCTGTGAAGATTCTCAGTCATCCAGGTCATGGTTGGCTATTGATAGCGATGCCTGATTAATGCTGTAGTCACAACATGCAATGATATATTAGATGTCTTCTGTCTCAGAGCATCCACATCAACATAAAAAAAGTTTGATAGATTATCATATAGCAACTTTTTCAATTTATCAGCTGTAACTTCTGCTGTGATGAATATCTAGCCGTCTTCCTTCGTCATTCTGGGAGGGCTTTACTGCAGCTTTTTGTAACTTCTCCTGGCTGCAGCCTCCTGCTCTCATCCACTTTCCAGGCGAAGCACAATTAATCTCAAACAAGCCTGCTATCTGTGGAGTGGGTCCAGTTCTCTTTCTGATTACATCATCAATACAACAGTTTCTCTTATTGCTTCCCAGTCTTTGGAGAGGCATTGGTTGAAATCCACAAATTAAAACGGACCACTGTTATACAATATAAATTAAAGAGACACTCCAGTAGGAATATGTGATTTCAGTGTGACATTACTGCTCTGATATTGGTGCCATTTTATTCAATTTGTTCACATCTTGCTTGCTAACATGAAGCTGGGTTGAGGAGGATTAATTCCCAGTGGCTTATATTCATTTTTTGGTAATTAGCTTTCAGTAATAAATGTTTTGCCTCTAAATGTGATCCTCTACAGTTCTCTTTCAGTGCGGGTCATCATGGCGAGTCCAAGGACCAGAAGAGTTCTGAAGGAAGTGAGAACCCAAGATGAGAATAATGTAAGTCCTTCGTAGTGGATTTTTAATGTCACTTCTTATTCAAACTCATGTCACCTCATTGGAGCCTTAGACTGTTCTTCACATAGAAGGCAACAGGTGTTTGGGAGCCTTGCAATGTAACACCTTCTCACAGTCCTTCACAAAATGTCCCCAAATAAATGGTGAGAGTAGTTTTCAGTGGGAATTTTACTGCCAGTGGACATTTTGTCAGCCTGTAGCTTTGGCAGTAGCAGTAGAACAAGTGTAATGTCTCCTACTCTAAAATATAAAATTATTGTCTTGTATTTTTCAGATAATAATACACTTTATTTATAGAGAAACAGAATGCTTAGACTGACTTGCTGGATGTTTGCTGTGGGTATAAGCCTGCCATTGGCTTCCTTCCTCCCTTCTGCTATCTCCATGTTACTGTTGTCCTCTTCACTATGGGGGAAACAATGATAGTAACCTACCACACTAAAATTTTTAGTTTTGTATATTAAGGCCGCCCTGTTAGTTTTTTTCCCAGTGAATTAGCCCATTTAATGACAATTATCTCCTCCTCTATATGCAGATGTTCCAGCCAAACATTTCCACTCTAACTATTTTAAGTGAACACTGAAGCAGCATCCTTCGCCGAGCTGCCTAATATGAATGTGATTGTTTTAAAGAAATAGAAACAGTGTTTTTTTTCCCTTGTAGCAAAATGATAACGTCAGGGTGTCTGTGGCTCCGGTGGTAGAGCGGTTATCCAATGCTTGTAAGGTTGGCGGTTCGATCCCCGGCCCCTCCACATGCTGAAGTGTCCTTGGGAAAGACACTGAACCCCAAATTGTCTCAGATGTACTTTACTTTGGATAAAAGCGTCTGCTAAATGAAATTGTAAATTGATAATGAGGTGCAGCCAGACCATTCTGCTATGTGAGAACACTGCATCTATCTTTTATATACAGCCTGTTTTCTTAATAGCAAGAGAAAATATAAATTAAAAAATAAACAGATCATAGAACAGATGAAAAAAAAGATAAAGACAAAAAAGATATAAGCAACACGTCAGATGTCCATTAAGGCTGTCCAATAAAATGTTTTTTAAAGAAGAGATTGAAAGCGCACTATAGATGCTGCCCGTCTGATGTCAAAAGTCAGATGGTTCTACAGTTTAGGTGATCCAGCAGCAAAAGATTCAGTCAGGTGGTCACCTCTGGTCACTAACAGAGCCCCATCCATTGATCTAAGTAAATGTCAAGCGTTTATTAAGATGTAGTTTGGAGGAAGGCCATTTAATGCTTTAAAAGGGATAAGCTAAATTTTAAAATCAATGCAGAGTTTAACAGGCAGCCAGTGGAATCTGGCAAGTACCGGAGAAATATGTTCATATCTTGGTGCCAGTTAAAATGACATACTAAGAAAATAGCATCCCATTGCAACTCCAGTAAAGAAAAGAGGTTTTTAATAGAAGATTAGTCATCTTTTTGCCTTTGGACAAAATAGGAATATTTACTCCCAAGAATCTCCTCCAGTATGAAATGTTTGTGTGTAGTAGTGACGTGTAGGTTTTTTATGATTGTTTGGCAGCATTTGTGTCTTGCAGTGAAATAGTGTTTAGATATTTCCCAAACTAACGCAGGGTCAGACAACAATTTGTTGCATAATGATGCATAAATTCATTAACTGTCGAATGCCTGTTGTTTTCTTTTCAGCTGTGTTTTGAGTGTGGGGCTTTTAACCCTCAGTGGGTTAGTGTGACATATGGCATTTGGATTTGTCTTGAGTGTTCTGGCAAACACCGGGGCCTGGGAGTACATCTCAGGTAAGAATAGTGGAATGCATGACAGACTTTTGCTTCATTGAACACACTAAAAAAAGCCCACTGAACTTTTAAATTAACTTTCCAGCTAATAGCACAGACTAACAGTATCCTTGAAACACCAGTGTGAATGATCTGTTGGGAATGCATAGATAAGTTTTGTGATTAAGTTCCATCATTGTAGCAGCTTTGTTTACCAGCAGCTGAACAGGCCAGAGAAGGCAGCATATTCCCTCCATTCGTTAACAATAAACTATTACAGCCTAACAATGTTTAATTTAACACTTTTTCCCACTCTGCAGTTTTGTGCGCTCGGTCACCATGGACAAATGGAAAGATATTGAACTTGAGAAAATGAAAGCAGGAGGAAATGGAATATTCCGCCTGTTTCTTGAACTCCAAGATGATTATGACCCCAACTGGACTTTACAGGAGAAATACAACAGCCGAGCTGCTGCCCTCTTCAGGGACAAGGTGAGCTGCACAGGACAAAAAAATCAGTGATTCAAATTTGTTCAGTTGTCCTGCGAAATCCTGATTTATTTTTTTATTATGCCACTTAACTAAATTATGTTAGTTATAGATATTACATAGATATAGATTAAATAGATATTAGTGCTAGCTGAGGTTCTCTGAGATCTCCAGCTTGCCAGGGCGTCTCCTGTTAATCAGAAGACTTCATGTTTTTTTTACCACTGTACATGACAGGTTGCCACTTTGGCAGAGGGTAAGGAGTGGTCCATGGAGACATCCCCTGCCAGAAATTGGACATCTCCTCAACCCAAGACCAGCCTTTCTTCCTCTCATCGGTAAGAATGAATTAAATTTTAAATGTTTAACTAATTCTGTGTGTAATACAAGATACAGAACAGCCATCAGAGCGGTGAATTCATATTTCTTTAATGTAGCTCCGGAGGACCTGGACAGAACTCGGCGAAATCTAGCGACAAAGCTTTTGAAGACTGGCTAAGTGACGATGTAAACTCTTACCAGAGGTACATTTTTGAGTTTCTTTTATTATTCTGTCTTCTGTTGTGTGCTATAAAGGGAGTGATTTGCTAAAATAATTTCTCATGCTTCTACAGTGGAGGGGGTTACAGTGGGAATCAAGAGAATCGATATGTTGGCTTTGGCAACACAGTGACTCCAGAGAAGAAAGAGGATGACTTCCTGAACAATGCCATGACTTCTATTTATTCAGTAGGTCATTTTATACATTTTCTGGCTGAGTTGTACTTTATGTTGTGTCTCCTGTTAACTGTTGTTCTTTTTTTTTTGTTTTTATCAGGGTTGGAGCAGTTTTACTGTTGGAGCTAGCAAATTTGCGTCTATTGCCAAAGATAATGTAAGTATGTTGAAACAAAAGTGTAAAATTTCATAGCGCTTAAGTTCTGCATTGAATTTCTAGTTAAAAATAACAACATATATAAAAAAGTAAATATTCTTCTTTTAACCTTTTCTCCACACATACAGACATCTAAACTGGCAAACCAAGCAACCTTAAAGGTAAGACAAACATAGTCACATTCAACCTGTTACCAGTGTTGTTAGTCTGACAGGATCACATTTGACCTAGGTTTCCTCTGACCTCCTTTGTCAGTTATATTCAGTATTCCTCTCTTATTCACATTTACTGGCATTCACAAATTGTGTGCTATTTTTCTCTTAGTTAAGCTCTTAATATAAAATGTAATCCTTTAAGTTTTAATAACTGTGTTACTACTTTAATATCTCTTTGCCCTCTCTGGATGTAGTTAAGGGGCTATAAAGCGCCCCCAGAACCGGTAAAGCAGTTTATAGGTGCATGGCGCTTTTTCACATCATGTTTTTATGTATTTATTTATTTATTTTTTGAATATGCATTACTTTACCCATTCTTTATATTTTTGTCAGCTTGTCAGTTTTTTTCTGTTTTTAAGCCGCAAAACAAACATTTTGCAAAATGTTGGTGAATATCATCTTCACATGCTTCTGCTTGGTAATACTAATACAGGGCAATGTGTCGGTGTTGGTACATATATTTTGAGTTTATGGATAACCTTTGACAGGTGGCATTTGTACTGTGAGATGTGATATATTATGGGATAGGGATCAATGGTAATTCCTACCCCTAATATAGAAATGAACAGAGGAACTGTTCACTCACATCCGTTGATAATGGGTTATCCATTCATGCATGACAGTTCTTGTGTTTACTGCTCACACTGCTGACGAGGGTTAATGGTAAAAACACTTCAGTAAACTTGTGTAAAGTTTGCACTTGATCTGGTAGGTTTTTTAAACAAAAATAAAATCATGAATCCTTCATGCAACCTGTTACTGTTGCAAGAAGGATGTGTAAAGCAAAGATGTTGCATTTTAATAATTGTTATTGCAGCTATATCCTCAAAAGGCTGCTAGTTTTTTGAACCATTACACCCTCTAGTGCTTGTTCAGTGTCATGGTGAATGGGAATGATCAGTCTCTTCATGCAACTGCAGAACAAGCAGCTCAGTGTCTTGCAGTATTTGAATGTTAAACTGTGTTTCATTCAAGTGAACTCTCCTCTCTGACTTCCAACTAGGCCACTGAGTTAGGACAGACATTAAATGAGAATGTTATCAAACCTACCCAAGAAAAGGTAACATTGATGTTTGAAGTTGTTGATTTGGTGGTGGGTTGCAGTGCTTTAGACAAAGAACAGCTTCAGATGTGAATGTGCTATTTTCTCCACTGCTTGTGTGTGCCAGTTTATCTGCTTTGTGCCAGCTTACATTAAACGACAAAACCTGCAGTTGCAAAGATGAAAAAAAGTTCTTTGTTTCTCCCAGTCTGTGACTCAGCCATTAGATTTGCAGACGCGTACAGCTGTGAACTGTTTATTTGAGAGCTTGTGTGAGTCAGTGTGAACTGTCAGCACAGTCACTGGATGAAGATTAAAGTACATTTAAATATTTTTACAAAGCTAAGTCTTTGTTCAGATATCATGCCTCATTTCAGGGTACTCAGTTTTCAATCTTGAGTTTCACTTTGCTGGAAAATTACTCTCCATATATAATTCAGTGATTTAAATATCAGTGGTGCATTTAACAAAACTGCTTTCAGTTTAGCTTCAGGGCTGGTTCATACCCATTCTTACAAATGAGGAAATCAGAATTTAATACAAAGATCTGAAGATGATGTGCCTTGATCAGCCACAGCATTAAAACCACCTGCTTAATATTACCCATCAGGTCATGGACAGGGAACCTCTTGTGGTGTCCTGTGGTAACCGGCAATGGATCCTTTGGGTCCTGTGGGTTGTTGGGTGGGTTGGATCAGGCTTCTGCATATGCTCGATCGGATAGGGGTCTGTGGTCTGACACCGTGGGCACTTTGTCGTGTTCCTCAAGCTGTTCCTGAGCAGTTTTTACAGTGTGATGGGATGTACTGTCCTGCTATTGGAGGCTGCTGCTGTTGGGGTGTTTGCTTGGGCTGCAGCGATGTTTACATGGGTGGTACATGTCAAAGTACCATTCACTTGAATGCCAGGACCCAGGGTTTCCCAGCAGAATGAAAAGATCAATTTGATTGACTTTACTTGTCGGTGGTTTTAATGTCGGGACTGATCATCATCATCTGGCTGGGCCGCTGAATTAAAAATATCTTATTTGGTGAGAAATTTATTCTATGGTGAGATTTGAAATGACACAACCTAGAGCTCCTCATTTGTAAACAGTTGCTCACTGTCTTTGCAGATTTAATGTGTTTGAGCTTTGACATCAAAATAAGCTTTCTTTTTCGCATTATGTCTGAACTAAATTGTAATTTGCCGTCCCTGAGGAAGTGGTGAGTGTTTTCCACATAAATGCTTTTGCATAACAACTTTACCTTTGACTGTCAAGTGAGCAGCTCCTGGATGTGTCTTTTAATGGGATCAAATGAGTCCTGTATACCTGTAAGTAAACATACAGGTCTTCAGAGATCAAAATACAGGAACAGTACCTTAGAATTGACTTTATAATTTTAACATTAACAAATAACAAAAGCCTAAAATAAGAAAAAAACATGCTGTGCAGTAGTTTATTTTCTATAAGCCAGTGACTGAGAGGGACTGATATTACATAATATGCTTTTGTCTTCTAATGTACAGTTGGCATTGCTGGTTTACGATATCTGTAGTTTGTGCTTTTTTTTCATGTTAATTATCAGTGCTGTTCACAAAACACGCTATCGCTTTACTCACAATCAAAAATTCACAACATGTTCTGTGTAACAAACGTATTTGAATAGCAATTCTTGTTTTTGTTAGTTTTTAATAATAATTTGGCTCATCCAGGTGAAAGATGGCAAATTGCTAGATGAAATGGCAGTCAGCATCTCTGGGCTGGCAAACAAGGTAGGACGGGCAGATATCTGCCACACCGTACGATGCAAAACCAGCCTCCTGAGTGAGGAACAGCAACCCAGATCCACCGTATTCTGGTTTAATCTGGGTCTCCCCCTCAACATTGTAACCCTCCAAGGAGACTGGTTTTGCAATGTTAATGAATGTTTGAATAATGCTAATTAAATGTATTCTCTCATTTTTCTTGCTGCCACTTTAATTCTGGTGGTGAGTACACTGTAGCCAACTGTTATGATGTAAAAGTGTAAGAAACAAGTTGTTCAATCTTAGTATTACTGCCTCCATGACTTGGTAAAAGTAATTTTGGAATATTTTTTATTTGTTGTGTAGCTAATATTCATTTCTATAGTATTCATTTTTTTTTAGTTATCACTTAAACCACCTTTTCACCTTTTGCTGTTGGATTTCATTTTTTTTGTAATATCCATTTATTTCAAAGTTATTGTGCTTTAACACTTCAGGTATCACCAACATAACAATCATCTCTGTTGCTTAGGTTCAGGGAGCTGGTGCAAAATTGACTAATCTCTTCTCTGGAAAACCGGAAGATGGGTAACAAAAACTACTTCATACAAACAACAAGAAGCACTATATGATCTATGTGAATGATGTGAAACGTGTTTTATTTAACCATTTCTTTACGTTTACTACTGTGTTCAGGTCTGCTGGAGAGAGTTACCAGAACATGGATGCCACTGAAGGGTATCAAGGCAGTTCAAGCCAGCCTGTGGCAAAGGACTTCTGGGAAACCTTTGGCAGCAACACCTCCTTAAAGGCCAAGAAATCTCCCAGCAGTGACAGCTGGACCATCGCAGATAATTCTGCAAAGAAGAGCTCTGACAGTTGGGACAATTGGGGCTCCGAAGCGGCGTCCAACAACAAACACAGCACAGAAGAGAGCTGGGAGGCCTGGGACAACAACTGGGAGAACGCAGATGGTAAGACGAAGAAGAGTCCTACGAAACCTGCCGAGGAAGCCTGGGATAATGCAGAGTGGTAGTGACCTCACAACCATACATCTCACCTTTTTCCTACTCTGGCCTTTTCCCCTCTGTGTCTCTCCCTCTGTTCATCTCACTGGCACTTTCAGGGAAAGAGCTGCGTCAGCTTAGTTCCTGTTAATGCAATCAAAATGTATTTAATAAACATCCAAGAAACAATGAATGAAGCCCAGGGATAATTTTAGCTCAATACTAAATGAATATTCTTAAAAAAATACAACTATGTTGACCTGCAGTCCTGTATTTTATTGTAAATTGCCTCCATCACAATGAATCAAATTAAATCAGTGTAGATAATGTCATAACTTGCTGCCTGGGATCCCCAAACATCATACTCTTAAAGGTGAACAAGCCAGTGTTTATACTGTATCATTGGTGTCATGGTACTGGTTTTCAATTCACCACCTAAAAAAAATGATGCATGAACGAGAAGATTGGATGTTGTAAATATGAATTATTGTAAATACCGTATGATTGACTGAACACTAATCACACTATTTTCTGTGTTTAAGTTAAACCCTTGGACCTTTTGCACATTTTGGATTTGTAAAAATGATTCTGAAATGCTATTTTGACAGAATAAAGCCCTTTCCATACTGTAGTCACAGTGTTGCATTAAATTAACATAAGAAACAGTCATCGTAACAAATTATCTACCATTTATCAAAATCTGTGTGGATATGTACAATTTAAATAAGATAATGTATAATAATCAGGTAGAACTAAATGACCTCCATAGTATTATTTTTAATTTTGTTAATTATTCTTTTTCGTAAAAAGAAAAATGTGCAAATAGTCGACGGTTTCCAAATCAGCACAGAGCTGGTGATACAACATTGTCGTGGTATCAGGACCAGAAAAAGAATACAGCAAGATGCTTAGGAGTTTGAGGCGTCCAAAACAAATTAAGTTTATCAGGAAATGTCCCCCTGCTAAAATGATTCAGTTGTTTTAGGGTGAATACCTGTATGTCATCACATTACTGTTCTGCTTACAACTTATTTGATTATTGCATCAATGACCTTTTAAAACGTCATTTTGATTGGTTCATACAATACTGTGATTTTACTCTCATTCTTTTCCCATCTTCATTGTCTATCAGTAACAAACAGGTCAAAACCCGTGTCTAACCTATAATTCACATGTTCACTGCAAAGGTTTGACAGTTGGTGCACATTCCCAACATCATATGAGGATTTTTTTGAGTAATGTTACTTTATACTGCAAGTAAATAAACAACTTACTTGCATTATAGTTGAGATGAAACAGTTTGGGTTGAACAATGACAAGACATATATGATAAATATATATATGCCAAGTATACCTGCCAATACTGGGGGAGGGCAGGGGGATTTATTGCAATATTATGCAATGTAGTTTTTTTTGTTTATTAGTTTTTATTCTCATGTTCTGACCCTGAAGCTGGCTGAATTATTAAATTGAAATTTGGTGCAGGTATACTCTCAAATAAGAGCTCACACAGTCAGTAAAGGCTGTATTTACTTGTAACATTGTTTAAACCAGGCTCAGGTTGGACAAACTTGCATTCTCTTATAAATAAACCGTAGCAACTCACATCATTGGACAAAATTAATACGTTTATTCATACTTTTGCAGTTTTGTTTTCAAAAGATATATTGTGGAATTTTGAGTAATTCATGTCTAAAGATTTTATTGTAGATATAATACATACATAAAAGTTCCTCTCTGCAGGGTAACATACTATATGTACTGTAAGTGTGAAGGTTGTGTTTCAGTAACTGGATACGGGGGGATTGTAGAGTTAAGTTGTCGTCATGCTGTTGTAACTGCTGACCTGTGAGCCTGTAACTCGTGACCTCAGCTGAAGAGACGAGTCATTGTAAATTTCATCTTGTACGAAGCAACTCTGTGAACCGCATCAAGTGTCATTGCACCTTGTGTATTGTGAGGATTTGGTGTCACAAATATCTTCACACGTGTATTAACATCTGAAGTGCGGGGTGATGTTAATGAGGCTCATTATACGCTGGATGCTTAGATGGTCATAGCTCTTGAAGGCTTGTTAGGAATTAATTTAATCAACCTTGTGCGTCCTTCAGATTAAATGGCAGCTGCACTCACATTGTTCTTAGATGCAGATGCGTTCCAAAAAGTTCACTGTTACAAGTAGAAAAGTAATCAGCATGAAATTGGTTATACAGTGAGGTGCCTGGGTTTAGATATAGGCCAATTTTTCAGCACCTAATATTCTATGTGGCCTTTGATTCCCTGTAACTCTAAAAAAAAAAAAGTCAAACAAACCTCAAGTTATACTATGGAACCAGTTACATCTCTCTCTGTGAAGATTCTCAGTCATCCAGGTCATGGTTATCCTCATAGTTTCAATCGTAGCATCTGGACTTGGTTGAGTTAGCTCGAAGACGTTTCACCTCTCATCCAAGAGGCTTCATCAGTTCTAAACTGTCTAGTTGGGAGTTACAGATTTTATACTCTTCAGGAGCCATTAACATTTCAATTTGGACTGGAGTTTCAATAGTGTTAATGGCTCCTGAAGAGTATAAAAATCTGGAACTCCCAACCAGTCAGTTTAGAACTGATGAAGCCTCTTGGATGAGAGGTGAAACGTCTTCGAGCTAACTCAACCAAGTCCAGATGCTACGATTGAAACTACGAGGAGTTATACCTTTGGTTTTGGCTTCAATTGATCTACACCTTTTAATTTTCGTAACTGATATCAGAAGACAATTTGACATGCTTGAATCGCATCTGATTCTTTGAACATTATTGTCTGCTGTCATCAGCCAGTATTCAGTTATTATCTTCCTGCGCAGCCTTCTACCAGTACAATGCAGCTACTGGATTGTTCATTATTGGGTGTTAAAAATATTTTGCGGTCCTCACTGGGCCTCGTGACTCAACAAAATAAGATTTTACAACCATGACTCCTGACTAGTGAAGGACAAATCCTGGAAACATAATTCCATGCCCATTTTCCTACCTCTAACAAGTGTTCAGTTTACTGCCTGGTTTTCAGTTGTTTTTATTTGTTCCCTTAATCCTTCAGCATTGTTTTGATGTAGACCTCATTACCATTTTTTTTTTTTCTGTGGCTCATTTTGACTTTGTTGAAAGAAGTGCGTAACAGCAAAGCTGCAAACGTGAGTCTACAGTGTCTGTTTGTTGTCAGTGACAATGCAATGCTGTTAAAAAAGTCCCTCCTGGAACATTTGTGTTGCTGAACCTCAACAGTCGTGTTCATGTACGGTCATGTGTTAAAAGCCTTAAACAGCTGTGTTTGCTTTCTGTTGAAACTGATGTGAGTTTGCTTGTGTGTCTCTGATGCAGTGAGGTGTACATGTCGGTAAATGATCATTTAAAATACATTGTTACCCTCAACCTTTCCTTTACTACTAAAGCTTTATGGTATGTCGGTTAATTTGGTTTTATTTTATGAGGGCGTGACATTAAACATGCAAACTGCCAGGAAATGAATGAAGTTCTCACCATTTTAAAAGGGACATATTTGAACAGTAGCTTGTCTGAAGACTGTAAAAAAGCTCCTAGCTCTGAAAGACAGTGAATGTCTCGTTGGGTCACTGGTACTCTTGATTCATGGACAAACTGCAGAATGTGTCATTGAATGAAATGACCTTGATAAAAAGTCATGATTTTTCTTTTTAAATAAAAGTATTTGTGATGTGATGCTTTTGCCACATTATCTAAATCTAAACTTTCCAGAGGAGCAGTTTAGCTCAGTTTCTGTGCCTGTAGAACATTTGAGATTGGGTATGTCTGTGTTTGTTGATGAAGCTAATTATGTCAGAAATACTATTTTTGATGTAATGCATGACGTGTAATGTGGAGCTAAATACATTCAGTTGTCTCCTCAGTGAATTTAAGTGCAGTTGTCCGCTTTCCCCCTCGAGTTTCACCAGCAGCCATCCTATGAGGTGAGCCAGTGTTACCTACTACCCCCTTGAGGCTGTGGATATTTTTCCTGTACACATGGTTTCTGTGTAAAATAAAAAATGTATTGTGTCGTGAGTATCCGTGTGGTGAAGAATGTAGAGTCATTTGTTGACCATTTATATTTTAGTGGCCACAACTAACAGTTAATTATCATTACTGGTTCAGAAATGTCATATCCGTACGGAAGAGTATTAGGGCCACTCATGAGAAAAAAAATATGAAAGGAGGTAGATTTTTTTTCATCATGCACTTCTAGAAAAAAGTCAAAATGTCGAGAATAAAGTTGAAATGTCTTCTCTGGTCCAGATTCAGACTTCCGGCATCAATAACTCATTAGCAATACGTTGTCAAAACATAAATGATGCCTCTTTCCCATCGTTGTAAGGTAGACAATGTGCTAAAAGCCATCAAAAAGGAGCCAATTGAAGGCTGCAGTGATTCTGGTGACACTACAGTGTATAAGAGTGAAGTTACCTAATATCTGTGTAGTGTCTCTCTTTGCTGTTGCAGCGATTTTGCAATTTGCAGACGGTCACTGTGAAGTCGTCTCACAGCTGGCTGCACATAGACACATATGTTATTTCTGCAGCTTGAAAGAAAGCTACTTATGATAAAACTGGGCTTGTAGCACATTGTCTACCTTACAACGATGGGAAAGAGGCATAATTTATGTTTTGACAACGTATCGCTAATGAATTATTGATGCCGGAAGCCTGAATCTGGACCAGGAGACATTACGACTTTCTTCTCAACATTTAGACTTTTTTCTAGAAGTGCATGATAAAAAAAAAATCTACCTTCTATCATATTTTTTCTCATGAGTGGCGCTAATATTCTTCCGTATATCCGTGCATAGTTGGAAAGATTAGAATCAATGTTTGCAGGATTTTCACTGAACAGAATTTGTGGATGTAGTTGGTCAGATTTCTGCTTACACAACTGTGAAATCCCGTGTCCTAGCACAAAACAAGCAGAGAGAAAACAGGACAATTAAAGGCCACATGTTTTAGTCATATTCTCAGCTTCAGGTTGTCTTGGTTTGGGCTTTGTTAGTGCAACCTTCCTCTCACAAAAGATTTTTTTTTACCTGTTATTAACTCTAAGGACGATGAAGAGTGACTTGATACGTCTGGCAAAATGTTTCTTTTGCTTTTAAATAGAGAAAAATGAAACCTCTTTTTTCAGTTTTTAGAACAGTTTCATCTGACAATCATCTTAGTGCTTTAAAATTAATATAAGGGAAACATGCAAAGTCTCTCCTATGATCTTACGAGGGACTGAAAGTATTTAGTGCAAGCGTAGATGAACAAAGACATAAGTTTTTTTTAAATATATATTTTTCTTAATTGACTTGTTTTCATATATTTTTTATTTAATAAAGTTTAGGTTTCTGCTTATCCTATCTGTAGTGCCCTGTATGTTAGGTTGTATTTATTATGATCTGTATGCAATGATGTCTATAAATTGTACTTCAGATAAAAGTAATTTAAAAAAGATGTACAACCTCTTTGGAAGTAAAGTGCAGTTTAAATAAATTAGGGGGGAAAAAAAGATCAAGTGTTTCTATATATATATTCATCAACAAGGCCAGAGACCCCAGTGACACCTCCTCTCTCCCCTCACCCTCCACCATAGACATCAGTGCCTTACATGAAACAGGATTATCATGCTCTGCACATCCCCAGTTGTTTATGACATATGCTACAACAATTCCCAAGCAAATAATTTGCACATTCCTGCACTTTGTAAATATCTCGGGAGTGTGCCTATGTTCCCACAGCCCTATGTTCTCACATTTCTAAGATTTGTGTATTTGTGTGGAAATATCTTTATTTTCCCTTTGTGTAAACGGGGTCTTACAAATGTGAGACATGTGGGAACATAGGGATGTGGGAGCATTGGGATGTGGGAACATAGGGTTGTGGGAGGGAGGTAAGGATGTGGGAACATAGGGTTGTGGGAACGTAGGGTTGTGGGAACATAGGGTTGTGGGAACATAAGGTTGTGGGAACATAGGGATTTGGGAACGTAGGGTTGTGGGAACATAGGGTTGTGGGAGGGAGGTAAGGATGTGGGAGCATAGGGATGTGGGAGGAAGTAAGAATATAGGGTTGTGGGAACGTAGGGTTGTGGGAACATAGGGTTGTGGGAACGTAGGGTTGTGG
>OMNN01040413.1:3056-23173 GCA_900302755.1 Chromis chromis | reverse complement strand
TGAGCGCATGTGTTTGTTTTTGATGAAGGAGGAAAGCAAGGCATTGCTTTATCACTCACTCATCCTAAATCATGCTGTGGAGAGGAGTGAGGAGTGGACAGTGAGCCTGCATGCAGACTCAGGCTAATAAGACTCGCTCTGATAGCTCACTAGGACCTTGACTGTAACACAAGTCTGCCAAGCAACAACCACAACAGTGGGAATGAGCTGTCTGTCAGCAGCTGCTAAACAGCTACTGCCACCACCAAGTACAGTCAGTTAGGTTAAGGCTGGTGTTAATGTTGTCTTCTCTGTTGCATTACATCTCTTCATCCCCTTTGGTTCCCACTGAAGATGCTATAAAACAGCTATAATTATAATTATAGTTTCACCGCAAAACAGCTGGTCATTGTTGCTTTACAGGAGTATTTGTTTGGGACTATTTCCAGCTGTTGACTAATACACATCTGCTTTACTGCAGCTTGTCTAATTAAACAATTAAGTCAACCGACAACTGGTTTTCTATAGTTATTGTCTTGCTCAGCTTGTAGTCGGTGATTATGACAAAGGCTATGATGCAATTAAACTATTCAGCAGCAGCTTTGTCCGATCACCTGCTGCATCCTTGATATCAAAAATTGTTGCCTCAAAGGAATACAGTCTGTATCCTTATATAAACATTTTCAGTCTAATAAGATGGTCCCTATATAGAACATTTCCTCATCAAGCTGACTAAATAATTGAACTAAATTCAATTTAGTTTTATTTATATAGCTCCAACTTAAGACATAAGTCAAGTCAGGCACGTCTTACAGTAATGCAAAGATCCTACAGTATTATATTATCAGAAGCTCCTTAGTGATGGTAGCAAGAAAAAAACACCAGCAGAACCAGGCACAGGTAGGGTGGTCATCTGCCTTGACTGGTTGGGGTGAGGGTAAAGCAGGGAGAGAAAAGGACAGCAGAGAAAATCCAGAAATCTTAGAACAAGGTTCAAAAATTAATAAAGATTGTGACTGAAAGGTCTTGAACAGCTGCTAAATGGACCTCCTGGTGAGATTGCTGCTTCTGTTTTCAGGGTCGACTGCTGAAAAACTTTAAGTACTGACCTTCAAGCTAACGTAACAGCCCATACAGTGCTTGGACAAATGAAAATCTAAAACTTGGCAAAGTCCAACTGCAGGGAAGGACTGTAAGATGAGATGGAAAAGCTCTTGTACAGCAACTAAACTGACATTGTGGTATTATTGTTTTGTCAACTGCCTTTTCCAAGAATGGACTTTTATTATGTAAGTTGAGTGGACTGTAGTCTGTAATATACTCGAGGGGGCCAACTTTGAAAGCTCCATTTGCATGCTGAAACGAGCCCATATGGGAGTGACAATATGTTTGCTGCACGAGGCAGAGACATTTTCTATTCTGAGCATCTGGGCAGGAGAAAGGCAGGCGGCAGGCCACACACCCAGAGGAATTCACCTTTCACTGCAGTTGCCACGGGTGACAGGGGGAAATGTCATGGACTTTCTTCTTTCGTAACTCTAAGCAATGAAGAAGCACTGTATATAATAGATTGCCGGCTATGGTGTGTGTTTTTTCCCCCCACACAAACCCTTTCACTACAGGAAATTGCCACCCATGCAGCCAGTGTGAGATGTTTCTCAGAAAAATACATACATCTTCACTACTTTGCTGGAACAACATCTTCCACTGGCACTAAGATGCTACCACTTTCCAGAGTGGTTTGGATAAAAGCAGGCCCATGTAATTAACTGGCCTATCCACACTCTGATGTGGCTTCAGGGGCCAATGAGGTCTGCAGTATGTGCAGAGGAATGTCCCAATGATAGTTTGTATGCACACACAGCGCTTCAGACACTGAGCTATCATGCACCTGCATTCATTATCGGCCTCTTTATTGCATTGTTAAATATTGAGCCTGTGATTATATTTGGATGGGTGGTCCGATCCGAGGAGTCGCTGTCACCAGCAGTTGCACTTTAGCACAGTTTAGCGTGACTTATTTACATTCTTACGTAGAATTAGATGACGGGTTTGATCTGCTTGAGAAACAGAGGAAAACAGCAAGCATGGCTCTTTCTAGCACCTTTAAATTATATCTTGTTGATTTTGTGCAAAAACAAGTATAAAAATGACAAGTTGTATCTTAACAATAGGTTACGTTGCAGACAGTTTCTTGGACGTCCCAAAACTGCCGTAAAACCACATATTGTTGTTTTTGCAAATCTGTTTTTACACAAATTGAGCAAAGCAGATGTAACATGTTAATTATTGTGCTTTATGTGTTTTTATAGGTAAAATTTGTTAGAACCAGGCTCAACTGTTGCCCCTCTGTGTTGTTGGTCATGTCCGTGCATTGAAGTGGTACTAGTGATTAAAGCATTTCCCAAAGGACATTAGTCATAAACCAGTATTGAACTGTATGCAAAAATTTCCTTCGAACATTTCCCGAAGGGCTCATGTGCATGTTCACCCTTGTACTACTGTTTACCACATGAAGTCTGACTCACTGCCTCTCAAAATCCTTTTCATCCTCCACAGCAGAGGAGAGGAACAAGGAGTTCATGGCACAAGATGAGTGGATTGAGCTGAATTAATTTTAATTTCAGATCACAGCACTTCACTTTTGACAGATGAAAAGTCATTAGCCTGACAGAGATCAGTCTTAAATGCAGTCCGTCCCTTAACCTCAACCTTCTTGCGGATACAACAACCCACATTTACAGCCGGCTCATATTTGAGATCATGTCCTTATGATACACAAGAGCAAAAAAAAAAAGGAGTGGGCCCGTCTGGAAAGCTATTTGACCTCGGATGGCCAAGCCAACTGCATATGAACAGACATGATACAATAAAACTAGTTAAGCATGGAAATGGACAATCCGTCTTCACATGGCCATTAGAGCTAAGAATACCCTAATAAGTTTTATTTTGTGTTTTTCAAAGGAAAGCACGTTTAATGATCTGTGAAACAAGCTTCTGGAAGAGAAACCCAGGGGACATGTTGGCAGTTGAGAGACAGAAATTTTGAGATGGTCTTTGATGTTTTTTTTTTCCCAAATAGATTTTACTTCATGATGCTCAACACTGACCACTTCATACTCTCTCTCTGCTGCCAGCTTTCATCTCTTTTACACAGCATGAGGAACTACAATTAGATTCCTTATAAAATGGAACAAAATACATTTCATTTCATGAAATCATATGCCATCAACTTTATAAAAGGACGTGAAGGAGCACAGCATATCATAACACATTGTCTCAGACAGAACACAAAATGCATTAAAAGCCAACTTTACTGAACATTGAGAAGCTTTTGAGAGAAAACTAGCATAACGGATCATCAAAAGTGTTGAAATCAAAGGTGTGATGCTGAATGGACAACTTTTAAAGATCTTTTTTTTTCTGGCCATACACAGTACATGATCTGTAAGATACAAAAAAAAGAAAGAAATGAGAAAATATTGATTGAAATCAACACAAGGCACCAACAAGGCCACGATACAAAGCATCTTTAAAAGAGCGATACAACTGCTGTGACATAAAGACACAAAGTTAGAGTCGAGCCTGACATTTTATTGTGGAATCAGTGATCTCATCAAGATTCACTTGTTCCAGAGCTTTTGATTCTATCGCTTTACAGACAGATGAAGTTTGCTCAGCTGTCACTGATCTGACGTTCAAACTTTATATTTCTAGATCTCAGGAACAGTGACAACTGAGCAAACTAATATGCAGATGCAGGTACGTGTTTTGTTTCTATGTTAGTTGAAGGATCTCGCTGCTGCTTGTGTCTGTTTTATTCTGAATGAATGAAAACCACTCAGTTTTTGTTGTTGTTGTTGTTTTCATCTCTTCTTTGTTTTCCCCGTAGTTTTCAGTCCATGCAGCATATTTCAGGCCATGCTGGATTGTCACACGAAAAAGGGGGGAGTTTCTTCAAGGCACAGCAAAAGACATGAATAACAGACTACAGTCAGTTAACATTCACCTCGATGAGGAAAACTTTCACCCACCATGAGAAAATAAAAATAACCCAGTAATACAAAACCTGACTGTAAATCAATGAGTTGAGCTCATGTCAAACATAAAGCATAAGGATATAAATGCATACTTCATTTATACAACATAGTGTACATGCAGCAGAGTGTCAGACAGAAGACAGTATGCTTTAATTTTACTGTTTGTGTGTGTTTGTGACATAACAAAAATTAATTTTACCACAGAAATATTAGACCAACATCAAACAAACTGATACAAATAAATCATTTGAAGCCACTTTTTTTTTCATTTTTTACATTTTTTACAACTAAAATATGTAAATATAATGGCTTTAGTTGTAACACAGGCTGTAATTAGTGCCAGTATTTCACATAAATAGCGAAATTAATAACTTCTTCGAGATATTTCCATATTTTTAACCTGCAGTGAGAGAAAGTAGACTCCATGGCATATTTTTAAAATGTTGTAATTCCAGGGTGTGCTTTTATTTTTCTAGTAGCTTGTAGCAATTAGATGAATAAATATATATATTTTTGCCTAGAGCCTCGATGAAAAGATTGACACCACTGTCATGTAAAGCTAAAATATTAATATATCTATCGTACGGACATGTGAGTGCTATCAATCTCTTCACCAAACTCTGGACAAGAAACTGAATTTTTCAGAATGAATGAATAAAAATCCGGTTGGATCATGTACACAGTCAAAACAGCATAATTATCTAACATCATGATTAAGATGGGACAGCTCTTTGACTAATCTCCAGCGCCCCCCTTCTCCCCCCGGACCCAAAGCACAATATCAACGACACCAAAAATAACGTAGCAAAAATAGCAAACTTCAAATTGTTACTAGTTACAACAAGCTCCAGGTTCAGTCGAGCTGCTTGTGCCTCCGCGCAGAGAGTGTACATACATTACAGTACATCTCTGAGTTACATTCGGCCCTCCGTCTGTCTGCTCTCTCACTGCAGATGGCTTCACAACTAGCTGCCCTCACCCTCACCCTCGCCGAGCTCCGCCGCAGAGGAACCAGATATCACCCGTGCCCAGACCACTCTGTCAGTCTGCCGGGGCAAGCCTGCTCACACCACCCACTCCGATGGGAACTTTCACCTCCACTCATGTCCAAGAGTCTCTCTAATAGCAACCCAAAGGCGATTCCACCCCAGTCGCTCTCGTTACTTTTAACCTTTTTAACTTGCAAACGAAGCCATAGAAGAAGATAGATTCTCTTTTAAGGAGCAGCTGATCGTTTAACCTAAATAATCTGTACATTTAGATTGATGTTATCTTCTGTTTGGACTGATGCTTGTGTTCTTAAAGCAGGTTCACGTCTGTTTAATTATGTTTACATGGATTCTGCTCCTTTCCTCTTCAGGGTTCTTCATCCTTTCCTAACAAACACAATCTAGTCTCAGGGTCCGAGGCAGCAAAGTTGGAGTCTGAGGTCAGTGGTGAAAACGCAGCATTGTGACATTTAGTAATCTGTGTCCCCCAGCTGAAGGACACGTGGAAATCAGTTTGGGGGGGTTTTGGTGTTACTGGAAGCCCACAGGGCTGTCCATGAGAGGGCTGGAGCAGTAGGGGTCTGGGGGGTCTTGCAGCTCAGTCTCACGGGTCCGGGTGTGGCCTTCCTCGCCCTCCTCTTCCTCCACTGGGCCGTGGCTTGAACTCTGGGAGCTGGCCATGGCGCCATAGCTGTGGTGGGCCGGGGAGGGCATCGGAGTCAAAGCCAGCTCTGGCTCCAGCAACACGGACGCCACAAACAGCTGAGGGAGGCAGATCAGCATGTAGTTTATGATTGTGCCACGCAGTAAATTACTAAATTCACGGGGAGATGAAAGTATGGGAGATAAATTTGGGTTGGTTTACCCAGCCTACAATTATGATGTAAATATGCAGAAATTTGTATATGAATCGTGATTATTGTGTCGTACACAGTCAGTATGACATAATGTGTTTGCACTATGTTTAGAATAGAGCAAATAACAGTTCTGA
Organism: Chromis chromis; assembly: GCA_900302755.1. Lineage (NCBI taxonomy): Eukaryota > Metazoa > Chordata > Actinopteri > Pomacentridae > Chromis > Chromis chromis. The sequence continues at coordinate 17,174 of OMNN01040413.1, read as the reverse complement.
ATGTTCACATTATGGATCCAGCTAGAGAGTATATAATGGAGACAATGTAATTTATATGCTTTGAAGGATCACAGAGGTTGTTGTTTGTTCGCCTGGATGGTTTATAACAAATATTTTAAAAGACATATGTTATGTAACTACTAATTTGGGCTGTGAGATAAATGCAGATGAGTTAAAACTACAATGTTGGGCTTTGAAGCTCACCCAAAAATTCAGCAAGGTAGTAAATTCAAATTATGGCACCTATATTTGCATATTGGTTTTCTTCTAAGGGGTTGAGTCTGTAACATCCCAGCCTGGGAAAGTCGCAGCTCCTGATGTAACTTTTACACAAAAAAAACTGGGCCTGCTGTGTCAAGTTTAAAGGCTCTGACCATTGTGGCTGCCAATTTTTTTTTAGCACTCATGTAAACACATATTATTTCCCTAATTATTGGGAAAGCCGATTACAATTTTTAAAGCAAATGAAACATGTTTTAGTGGTGGAGAAGCTAACAGGAAAAAAAAAAGTGGTACTGTACACTGGAGGCGGTGGTGGATGTCACAGTAGTCCTGTCTGCATCAGGGAACGTCCCCTCTGTTGGCTGATCAGACATCTGAAACAGCGAAAGCGATGAATGAGAAAGGTATTACCTAAGCTGAAATATACACACACAGTCTTGGTACATTTTCAGATGAACAGTGAGTTTTGGACGAGCTGACCTGGTAGCTCGTTGACTTGTCTGGTTGCTTCCTAAGGCACAAGCGGAAGAGGTAACAGGCGATGCAAGAGATCAGGGACGCTAAGGTGAAGAGGGTGATGGGATGTACTGGACCTGTGTGAGGCAGTGAGAATAAAAACACGTTCTATGGATGAATAGTGAATTGATAGTTATGGAAACTTTACAGAAATGGCAGTGATAACATACCTAATCTGAGCACAGAGAAGAAGAGCAGCCAGAACATGCAGAGGATGGGAGCCACGATGACCTGGCTGATGGCCGCTCGGTGGATCCGCTGGTTGAGTTTGGTGGGAACGTATGCATAGTAGATATTGTATCGGTCAACCATGTGCTTCAGAATCACATAGAGGAGGCCTACGCAGACACAATAAGATGAACATACACTGACTGATCAGTACCTACAGTATCAAAGAGAGATGAAACTTCATCTGAAAATCCATCATTGTTGACATAATGCCCAGAGCTTGCTCTCCACTGGGGACAGTGGGGTAGAAAAAGAACAGTGGTATATTTACACATAGTTAGTCCTGTAAATCTATGAAAACAGCAGAAACCATGGCTAGAAGTAGGGAGGACTCAAAAATGTTGTGTGTACCATGACATGGTTTTAATGCCATAAATAAGAAAATAGAGGAAATGGAAGTTGAATTTCTTTGATTATTAATTTTACAGCAATTTAAAAAGCCCTGGAATCAACATGTACAACATTTTTCAAAGTGCCTCCAAGTGTTACCAACACTGGAAAAAATGGTGGCTCTGCAAACTATAGGGATTTTACTGTTTACATTTTAAATTTGTTTTCATGCTTGTCTCCTGTCTGCTCTATGTAAGTAAAGCCTGCAGGTCAGTCAAAAAATCCCTGAATTTTTCTCACATAACTGTTTATCACAGCTAAGTCACTAATGGCTTTACGGCTGTGCATAAGATCGCAGAATTTTTAGTTTTTTTACAGAATCTGGTTAGTTGGAACGCTTTATTTTTGACAATTTTTTAAATGAGATCTGCACAGTAGAGGGATTTTGATGACTGAAGACTTTTAAGCTTAGATTTGGTTATTTCCCAGATGGAGCCGTATATCACACACGTTTGGTTCAGGGACTGTCTGAAAATCAGATGTAGTTACAGTTTCTGGTTTTGACGAATGGTGTAATTTTGGCAATGTTTTAAAGACAACATGCCTCTCAAACCAGCCACCAGGTTATGGGGTTCAGAGGGTTCACTAGTAATTAAAAACCAAGAGAGACACAAGAGCACAGACAGAAACTTTTTGGCATACATCATGTCCATATTACACATTACATATTTTGTTCTGTCTACTGTCCCAGTCTCCGGAAACCTCCACGCATAAAACTTTGAAGCCTCAAACACTTGGCTTATATATCTGCGGCTCAATTCAAAGTTTATTGTGCAGTAACATCATTATGATATGAACTGATATTATAAAAAGGAAAGGAACATGTCTTTAAAAACTACTCAACTCAATTCAGTTTTATTTATATAGCGCCAATTCACAATACGTCATCTCAAGGCACTTCAAATAGTAAGGTTATGACCTTACAATATTCTAATATAATTAGAAACCCAAAAAATTCCACAATTTCCTTTGAGCAATCAGTTCAGCGACAGGCGGAAGAAAAACCTCCGGCAGAACCAAGCTCAGGGAGAGCAGCCGTCTGCCTCGCCTGGTTGGGGTGAGGGTAAAGGATAGCAGAGAGAAATGATAAATAAATTTTCAACTTTAAAAACTTGTGTAGGGTCTTTGTGGTGCCTCTCAACAAATGTTTAACTAAACCAATTACATTATTTGCCTCATGCCTGTCACAGAGGAATGTTTGTGAGACTAAGATGCCAATCTGCAGAAAACAACACAGGTGAAATGCACAGAGCAGCAGGGTTTGTTGTATGAAAGGGGCCTGTTCGGACTGACAAATAGACTGCAGAAGTAAATAGAAGCTTGGTGAGCTCTGGGCAGAGACAGGAGCAGAGTGGGCGTCTGGCTCGCAACTCACTGTGTCTGGGTGTCTGGGACTACAGCAGCAAATTCACACAGTCTGCATCGGACTGGCAGGCAGGAGAGGAGAGTGAGGTTACAGTACGAGGAGAGACGGCACACACACATCCACCACCGAGAGGGAACGTGATGGGATGCAGACGGTGGAGAAAGGAGGGTTAGAAGAAGAGGTGGGTGATGATACAAGAGGGTAATTGTACGTCGCTCACCAAAGGGTGTAATGATGGGACATGTGATGCTGTAGGTCATACTGACAGCGAAGATACACATTGTCCATGCGTACTCCAGGCCAAACTGGAACTCGTAAGCTTGACTCTGCAGACAAGAATACAAACTCAGTTTTGAAGTGCAAATCAAACCACGTGTTAAAGATAAGCACGGAGGCTCTGTTTACCCGTTTGACATGAATCCGCTCAGCCTGGGACTTTGCAAAGCAGAGGCGGAGGGCGTAAACGGTGAGCGCTGGGATACGAAGCAGCTCCATAGATGTGCCGATCAGACTGGACGTGATCACGTAGTTGACAAAAAATGCACCGTTGTCAGGGAGGAACACACACCTGCACCAAGGAAAAGATGAGAAGATGGTTGCTACTGAAACTTTTACTGTTTTTTTTAACATAATACTGCAACAAAAAGAGTAATCTTACTGGAATTTGACATCCTTCTCATCCAAGAAGTGGACATCAAAGAGCCAGGTGAAGAAGAGGTCAAGACTACAGAAAGAACAAAATATAAAAACGACTTACTAAAAAGTAAACAATCATTAAAAAATGGGGCAAAATGAAAAGAAGTGCATTAAATCGTGTATACAAACTGGCATATGTGCTTTAAGTTTACCTGGACAGACCAAGTGAGGGCAAGATGATGACCATGAAGACCAGCAGTAAAAAACACTTGTGCATCGTCACTTGGTTCTCACCAGATCTAAGATTACACAAACATGATTGCATATTCAGTTGCAACATTCTTTTCTCCGGCATAATAAATTCACCCGGTGGAATGCTGTAATGCAAAATCAGCTGACTCCACATTTACATGACTGTTGGGTTCATTAGCACGAACTACACTTTTCACTCCAGTAAACAGTCGATTTGCATTCGGTCCTTCGCACATCACGCCTGCACAACACGTTTGTGGGGGTGGTTATGTAAAGAAAGGGTGCTTATAGGTGCTGCGTGAGGTTGTCTCCTTATGCACAGTTGTTGCCGCTCCTCCTCCCGCTAGTCACCATGCGCCATGTTTCCTCTGCGCATGGTGACTACTGTGCATATCATTATTCTCACATGGAGATCTCTATGACAACCTGCCCAGAATAACAGTGCAGGGAGAGTGACAGAGAGAAGGAGGGAGAGAGTAAAAAGAGCATGAGGGTGAAAGAGGAAAAAAAAAATTTAGATATACAAAAAAAAACTACTCAGAGTTGAGAGGAAGACCAGCAGCTTCACATGAAGGGTCCATTTGAAGAAGCCAAGGACCAGCATTTCCATTTCAGAGGACAGAGGAAAGTGGTAGATGATGGCTGGTGAGTACCTGGTCCAGTGGGACTCGAAGAAGGCGGAGTAGTAGACGATGAAGGGCAGGAGCACCGAGAACGCCCACAGCAGGAGGGTTGGGAAGAACTGGGTAATGACTGGGCTCTGTATCGGACAGAAAAACGGTTAATTAATGAGAGCGAAGAGGGTCAAATTGAAGCACTGAAGTCATAAAGTTCTGAAACTCTAACCCTCAGACTCTCCACAGGCCTTGTGACGTTGAACTTGTCCATGGTGTTGACGATGATGGCGGGAGTGGTGAGGAAGAAGAGCAGCAGGAAGAGGAGGATGTTGAGGAGGACGCAACGCAGCCACCAGCGAGATCCGCACACTGACAGGTTTTCCCTGGTGATGGGGAAAAATAATGAGCCTCAGTTCACAGCCATCCAGCAAGACGGACAGGGCAGTTAACACACTCCTCTCCCCTGAAAATTGCATGTACTTAATGTATTGACATATGCCTGAAATAGCCAGCTCAGTGGAAGAGAAGGGGGCGAGCGTGTTTCCACTGCGCTGTACTGGAGAGCAGGTTGGGAACAGCACACTTCAGCGCTCCGTTTTAATGAAGGAACAAAAGTCCCCGTTCAACCTCGCAGCCTCCTACTGCTCCAGTGGTCTAGTTAGTGCACATTCATACCAAGACATGAACACACTGCAGCCAATCGGGCGTGAAGCACAAACAGTGAGCGCTACCATCTTTTTGGTTAATCTCCCATACATATGCATCACTCAATTGTTACATAATCTCGCTGCACTTGCTTTCCAAGATAAGAAACATGCACTGTAGCTAATCCAATCACGGATAGTGAGCGAGCTTTAGATGGTGTTTCAGATCAGCTGCACACTAGCACCAACATGCAGAGACATCTTCAATGTCCTAAAAGAACTAGAATAGTAATACTAATGCAGACACTGATGTGCCTGATTTGCATAATGACGGGCACTTCCCTATATAAATACTCTTGAGGTCCATCATTACAAGCTCTGTTGCACAGACAAGCATTATGAGAGCCCACAGAACCTTTGCTCTAGTCTAGTCTCGTCCAGAGGTTTCCAAAGATACCAAATATGTCAGGCTTAATTACAGGGAAATGTGTCTAAATGATGCACAAGTCATGCAAAATTAGATATTACATTCAAAATCTGTGTCTGTGTGGGTTTCCTTTGGGTGCTCCGGTTTCCTCCCACAGTTGAAAGACATGCAGGTTAGGTTGATGCATTTCTTGCACGATAGGTGAAGAATATGAGAGTGAGTGGTTGTTGGCCCAGGGTGTACCCAGCTGTTTATTCTGTGCAAGCACAGGATAAGAGTTTATACTGGAGATAGCAGATGAGTGGAGGATGTAGTATGATGTCAATGTGGAAATTTGGAGACTTTGAGGATAATCCATGGAATATTCAAGAAGATTATTGGAATCCTTCAGCTTTAAGGCGTACCACAAGGGCTTTAAGGGGCATAAGAGCAACAAAAACAGTGTGAGCTTCAATAATGTCACCAGCACTCACCAGATGATGTCACTGGGAGCAGGTGCGTAGCTGACACCCCATTTGTGCGACTGCACCACAGTAGTGATGCTGGACTGCTGGGGTCTACGGCGACAGTGCACGCGGCCGTAGTCCTTCACAATGCTGGAATAAAACAACACAAGACGTTCAGAAGTGCTGCAGGAATTCATGCATCAGTGCTCAGCAACGCCACCCTTATGTCACACGTTGAGTTTTGCTGTGACATCATGCTGTACATGATGAGAAAACATAAACCTCGATGTCACGCTGTTGTTTACTCACACTGCAGTCATCCTCTCATCACGGAAAGTCACAAAGGCGATGCCCAGCCTCTTCATGGTGATACGGTTCTTCTCGGCGTTAAACTCATCTGTCCGCTTCTCTTCTAACTCGCTGTAGTATTGTTCTGCATCCACCTGCAGAAAAAGTTACAGCACGCATTACTCACTCCATCTTTCACTCTCAGACACTTTCCCAGATTCACACTGGCAGGATATCATGTTGTTGCTCCAGTTACCTACTTTTGCATTGCAGTGCCATCCAGTGGTAACACGCTTTCTGTGCACTACAACTATGTTGCAACTCTACAAAGAAAATTGTAATTATAAATCGCAATAACTCTAATAAAAGTTACCTTTTCAAAGCCGCATATGTCGCAACAGAATATCTGAGCACATGGGTGGGTCTTGATCATGATCTTCCCCTCCTTTTGGGCCTTTGAAGCAAAATACAGCCGGCCTTTCATCGCCTTGCGCCTGAAAAGCACAGCATCCTCAGACAAGAGCCTAATAATCCTAAACTGTGTCGTTTTGGTCTGTAAAATTACTTTACCTCTCCAGGTCCAGCCTCATGAGCTTGTGGACGTTAAAGCAGAAACGGATGTCAGTGACGGTGCAGCTGGGGTAGGCCTCACTAGTGAGAGGAGATAAATAAGTTCATTATAAATCAAAGCACAAGAGTTGAACCAAAATACTGCAACGTTAAAATTACACACGATTGTAAGGAATCTACATAGGTTGTGGATGTGTAGGAATAAAAGAAAACAGTCCCTGATGAGAGGAATCAACATAAAGAGAGGATTTAACTTGACTTAACAATAAAACAGAGAAGAAAACATGTGTACTGGAAGTGTTTGGTGATGAGTCCTGGGTCAGAGATCTCCCTTGGTATGGAGGTAATCATCAGTGTTCTGGCTACCTATAACACAAAATAAAACCATTATGTTTAGTTATGTTAGTGTCCATCCAGTGCTTTTGGTTTGAACAGAAAGACTGCATCAGATTTTGTACAAGCTTTCAAGATCCACAGAGGTGATCTTTTGACCTTTCCTCCAGTGCCTTACTTCAGGTTTTCACATGTTGCTCAAAAGGGGAAACATCTCAACATATATTAGATGAATGCCATGAAATTTGTAAGAAAATGTCATGTCCCCGTAAAGATAAAATACAACTACTTAAGCAATACATTAACTTTTCATCTAATGCAACGTCAAAGCAACGTTTTACATTAGCTGATGCCTTAATACCTGTAATACTGACAAACCCATCAGCCTGAGTAGTACTTAGTGTCAGGCACTGGTACTTAGGTTACTTGAAATTAGCAGGTAAATATGGGTCTTTGTAATTGTCAGTGTTAGCGTGTTAGCATGCTGACATTAGCATGTATCTCAAACCACTGCTCTACTAGCAGAGCTGCTAGCATGATTGCAGAGTCTTCGTCTTGTTATCCATTTTGAGGCCTTAAGTCTTAGTGCTAAGTTGTTTTAAGATGTTCTGGATATCTTTCTTGATTCTAAAGCACAAATATGCTATTTCTGTCGCAGCACTAACATTCAGGAAAGTCTTGATTTGTAGAATTTGTTTCAAGAAAAAGTTGAAACAATTGGTTCCCTAGTCCCAATAAGGCAACTGGACTTCTTTTTTTTTTGGTTCTTGAAGAGGTTTCACCTCATCCAAGAGGCTTCCTAAGTTCTAATTTGAAGAGTGGGGAGTCCCAGGCATCTATTCTCACCCCCACATATTACCGGCCCCTGACTCCCATGCCTACATGTGTGAACGGTTGTGAAACTGCTGGGGAGGGATCAAGACTTCACTGTAACGACCTGATAAGTGGGGGGTGGAGATACCCTGTAGCTGTTATCTCTTAACAAATGAGGGGCTATGTGATGAGGTGAGAATAAATACCTGGGGCTCCTCATAATGTAGATTAGAACTGAGGAGGCCTCTTTTTGAGAGGTGAAATGTCTTATCAGGTACTTATAGGACAATCTTGAGACCCCTACCCAGACAGGTTCACCCCCATTAACACCTGGAGTCTCCCCTCACCTGGCAGTTTCAGCACCATTCAAATCAGAACTGAGAAAGTGAAATCTCTTCAAGAACCAAAAAGAAAAGTCCAGTTACTTTCCACTGAAGGTCTCAGGATGACCCTGACCTGAATGGCTGAGAATGTACAGACATAATTACTAGTTTTCCTGAAATAAGACCTCTAGATCTGAAAAGTAAAGAGGAACTGACTTGATAAGATGGATATTTTTGCAGTGGAAAAAGGCGAGCAGTTGGTTAAATCATATGATGCAGCAGTAACAGACCTTCTCATCTTCTCTGTACTCCAGACGTATTGAGTGATGAGCCATACACAGCAATGTGATGATGAAGTACACCAGAGCAAGGATGCTGTGCAGCCACAGAAAGCTGTCCCTTTGAGGCACACGAACAAAAATAACAATTATAGATAGTTTTTTTTCACAGTTCTGGGATGTTTCATGAGATGTGATGTCATGCCTGCAGTGCTAGACTTACTTTGCACTAACATTAGCCAGTGTTGTTCTTCCAAAGTTTTCAGGACTGTCTCCTGTAGGAATAATGAAGGACGACAGAGAGCGAGACATGTTAATTTCTGCAGCGACTCAAAGGAAACCCCTCCTCTTTAGTCTGGAGGGTGAAGCACAAATAAAGCAATGGTCACTATTTAGAGGAAACGTTTTCCAATGGCTAAGGTATCCAATCTAATGATTTTTGCACATAATTCCAACATCCCAGTCATGCCTAGCTGTGCTGTTTCAATTTGGGAAACCTTTGTTTGCAGTTGCCATGACACCCTGTGAACGGGTGTTGGTTCGTTTAATGACTATGGTGACACATCGGCCCATATGATGACAACCAGCGGTAATAAAAGAGTTTCTGTGGACAGCCCAGCTCCTCATAGACCCCATAATGGCTCCTGCCTTCATCATGTTGTGGAAGGGCGATCTCAACACGTCCTACAAAATAAGCACACAACTGCCAAAAGGCATTTCTGTTGCTATTTAGCAGCTGGTTATGTGCACCATCCCACCCCTGGCACCTACATGTGTACTGTATGTTGAGAGGAAATGAAGCACTTTCTATTCCTACAGTCTGACTTGGGGAAGTCTTTGATGACTTGCCACTGGTATGCTAGCAACTCCCAGTAGATGAAGTGCAGCCTTTGTGTGTGTGTTGTTGTTGTTTTCTAAGGTTAAAATTACCTCACCATTAACTTTTTTATAAACTTTTCCACAGCTAAAGTTTCTGTGCATTTAAGCAATACATATTTAGTGTGTGATTGTATCTGTGTGGCCTGGCCTCTCTCTGCCCGCAAGGTGCCCCATGTGTGTGTCTCCTGAGGTTAAGGATATCCCTTGACTTTTCAAACAGTCGGCCGGCCAGACAATTATGTGAGGACCAAAATACCCAGGAGGTTCCCGGAAAAGTTGACCGGCAGGATCACGGCCAAAGACAGCAGGGAAACCACACTCATGAGCAGGATGATGTGGCGCTGGAAGGACAGGTATGTGATGGCATCGATACCACATTTGCTACGGATCTCCTCATCCCTGGGGAAACAGGAAGAAGAAGAGCTTTTAGAATACCAGATTTCTCTCCACAACATGACAGACAGAGAGATGCTGCAAATTGTTCTTGAGGTGTCACTAATGAAGTTTCCACAAATGCAGATGTAATGTTAATCAGAGCAGTATGATCTTAATGCAGCATTTGAATGCAGCCTGGACAAATGGGCCTACAGCTTCTACCTCATCATGAGTAAAATGGTGGCACCACTACTTTGGTGTCAGAAGCTGTGGTTACCAGGCAGGAGGTTCAGGAAACCCAGTGTCATAAAATAGAACAAAAAAAAGCATGAAAAAAGAAAGAAGAAAAGAAGGGCACGTTGGCAGCCCACACATTAAGAACTCGCAGGGTGGGTTTGCGCTTTCCCAGGGATCCCAGGGTGAGCCACTGGCACGGCAGCTAAAAACAGCAGCACCCAAACTCCACCATAATACTATAGAAACCATGGATACCGTGGAAATTGCTTTTTTACAGGTCTAAATCTGTTGTGTGCAGTCAGACACGAGCAAGTGCAAATATTCAAGGGGAAACCACGGCACCAGCGAGCCCAGACTCGTTTGTTTTCGCTGCTAAATGAGATATAACACAAGGCTTTACATCGGATGGTGACATCAGCTTTGAAGGCAGACGGCCAATGAAATGATGGAAGCTGAGATGGGAGAGGGATAAAATAATTACAAGTGCTTTGTGTTTTACTTACTTCATATGGTAAAGAGATGAGAGCCACGAGCAGAAGCCCTGGAAGGAGAGGAGAATCATAAAACAGCTGATGAATTGGTTATTAAAAAATTATGGCATATGAATTCAAGTCGGCACACACCACATCTGGGCACTTGAATGCATCCCCTATTTGCAAAAGGTCTGCAGAGTGACACAGAGATGGAGATTTAATAGGTCTAGCCTGGAGCAGTAATCACTTTACTGCAGCCTCAGCTCTGTGTAGGCACAGGGCGATGACTCCAGTCTGACTCTTTCACTTGCACTGTTATAAACATGCAAGCGGTGACCTCAGTCTATCACACAGGTGTCATGGAGTCACAGACAGTCCAGCTGAGTCATGATCCAAACTTTCCTCTCACCACAGCTGACACAGTTCCATCTTGGGCAACTGGGCCATGTTATGGAAGTTCAGCATGCAGCGTTTTTAGACATCAATATATCACAGGGAAATTACATGTGACACTGCGGTATAATTACCCTAAATAAATCAAAACATGATCAGGAAGACAAGCAGACTGTCTAGCATCATTGTTATTGGTAATGATAGCGTTTCCTAAGAACGAGGCCCTCTCCTTCATATTTTGTAGTGTGCAGATGACTGGAATCTGCCAGTCTGCTCCTCAAACACTGTCCTTCTTTACCATAATTACACTATTATAGTGATTGAGGGTACCCTGTGGCGTGTTTTAACCACTAGTGGCACTGTAGAGCAGAGTTTGGATGAGCAGGTCCATTCATTGTTTAGATGCGTTGTACCCATAGACTGTATATAAAGATGTAAGAACCCTCCATGATGTCACCCATAGTTTTTTAGAACAGCGGTTTTGTTTTGTGTGGTTGCTTGGGCAATCACTATCTTGGTAAAGTCTGTGTCCTACTAACCCTTGACCTAAATATGAGTAAAGAGGTCGAGTGTGAGTGCAGTTGTCACTTAAAGTGGTAACACCCTTAATTATACATAACTTTAAGTCTTAATGCAATTTAAATGGGTGAATTATATTAAAATTCACCCCCAGAACAGTTATCAGAAAGGAGAAATTAGCTACAGAGACCAAAACAGCTTTTGTACCAGGCTGTAAACATGTTTATTTCTGCTGTAAAGTTGAGCACTTTAACATGGGAGTCTATGGAGATCGATTAATTCTTGAAGCCAGCCTCAAGTGGCCATTTGAGGAACTGCGTTTTTTGACTTTTCCACATTGGTTTCAATTCCCAGATCCACAGGTTTGCGTGTGTGTGTGTGTGTGTGTGTGTGTGTGTGTGTGTATAAGCATAAGGCTGAAATAATTTACTGGCTGACAGGGTGATACATGTCAAATGTCCCCTTTCATCATGTCTTTTATAGCATCTCAGAGCCATTAAATGAACATCTCAGGGAATGTCCCATTGTAAAAGTAGAGAAAAATATTATGTTGCAAATCTGGTTTCTGTAATAAAATGTCCTTCCTGGATTTAGTTGCTGTGCACATGAGCATTGTGTGTGTGCAAAGCTGCACTGGCCAACAACAACAGGCAAGACAGAACAAGGGGAATACTTTCCATTGTGTGGTGAAGTTTGGTTAATCTTATTCTGCTCTGGGACTGACGGCGCCTCCACGGACAAAACAAAAGATGGGAAGGATTTTGTTTCAACAAAGATGCACCACTGTTTACTGAGCCAGTTTACTTTCTTGTAGTTAGTGATAACAGCTTATTCCTCCACCAAAGTGAGGGCTGAAGCAGAGGTACTCTTTTAGTGCTGTTCGGCAGGATTACACAAAAACTACCAAGCCGAATTTCATGAAACCTAGCAGACACATGGGCAAAGGAAGAACCCCTTAAATTTTGGTGCAGATCCAGATCACTATTTGTAAATCTCTTAAATAGGACATTAACCTTGGTAGAAGCTTGTGCTCTCTGAGTGTGCTTCCAGTTTGGATGGCCAGAGAACTTTTTGACCAAAGTTTGGCAAATATGTTTTTTTTTTACATATCCAGCAGAGAAGTAGCAACATTTGCATTCATTTTTCAGAAGTTTTTATCTTATAACTCCACTATCCACCAAAACTATTTTAGCTGCTGAATCCTCAAAAAGACAAAAACTGAAAACAACTGCTGTGACTTCAGATGCCACTGATAAGCAGAACTTCCATCAAAGCAATTAGCTAAAATGCACACACACAAAAGTGATAATTTCTTTGCAAACATTTTATGAGCAACAAATTCAACATCCTCGTTGGACCTTTATGGCACATAAAATGTGTTTTGTTGCAGGAGGATGAATGTAAGCAAAACAGTTTATGGTGAACTCCACAAGGTACCTTCGATTGATCTGAGGATGCTATTAAGGGCTTTGCTGCTGCTTTTAAGAGACAATGAAAAACTCTGAAACTCAAAACTCACCATGTCCTTGGTCTCAGAGTCAGAGGGGCTGGATTCTGAAGGAGACTTCTCTTTCTCACTCGGTTCTCCATAAAACAGGGATGTGAGACTGAAGTGGGAAGATAATACAACAGAGACACAGCAGATATTGATCGTGACCTGACGTGACCTCATCAATACACTGAGATGTAACGGCTGCAGTCCCAGCACACTACCTGTCTGAAATCAATCCATTGCATACACAGGAGACATAAAATACATACAGTGTGGTCTGATCTAATAAAGCGAGTGCCGTGATCGAGTTTGTGGATATTCCTCTCTGGGCCAAACCACTGACAGTTCAACAGCGTGTCAAATTAAGCAGCATAATTGAATTACTATGAGAGAGGACCGCTCGGCAAAACACACAGATGCTGCTTGCCCTCGAGTGCTACGAAGCCGCCATCGGTCAGGCGGAAATAATAAAGGCGCCACTCCCCTGGAGAGGAGATTCAGGTCGAGCAGAAGAAAACCTCTGAGGAGTCGTGCAGACTGTTGGGTGGACATTTTCATAACCTTAAAGATGTTCAAAATACAGACTGACTGACAGGAAGCAACATTCCCTTATAACTGCATAATCTTTAAAGAATGAATCTGGTCTTTTTTTATATTTCTCTGTCAGCAACTTATATTGATACGCAAATGTAGTCACTACAATAACACTACCTTTATGGCCTTATGGAAAATGCCAAACAATGACTGGCTCCTGGTTCTCAAATACGGAAATGTGATGCTTTTTTTGTTTTCTACTGTTATAAATTAAACATATTTTGAGACCTTAAACAAAATAAAAACTATCACTACATTAACCAGTAATATGCAGCAGTTTCAGGCCCAAACCAAAGAAAGTGATGAGTTTTTTGTTGTTGTTTTTTTTACATCTAAACTGCAGTACATACTTTGGAGTTTGATATGAAAAAAGCATCGTCACTGTTCACTCCAATAACAATGACTGTTCATTAAAATATGGCCCAGCTCCCTGCATTAAGCTGCAGTACCATTTACACTCAGCAGAGGGAGCTGCAGCATCAGGCCTCAGTTCACTGAGAATCATTACTCCATCTTAAATGTTGACGTGGCTCACAGACCGTCAAGTGTAACCCATTCTTCCTGTGTGTGTGTGTGTGTGTGTGTGTGTGTGTGTGTGTGTGTGTGTGTGTGTGTGTGTGTGTGTGTGTGTGTGTGTGTGTGTGTGTGTGTGTGTGTGTGTGTGTGTGTGTGTGTGTGTGTGTGTGTGTGTGTGTGTTTGTGTGCAGTTTCTGTGTTTGAATCAGGACTAAAAGACGCCTTAGTGCCCCCATGAGACTGTAATGGTAATCACAGAGCACCGTACAAACATGAAAAATGAAAAGACAG
>OMNN01040410.1:0-13810 GCA_900302755.1 Chromis chromis | reverse complement strand
GTTTTCACCGGGTTCTCCGGCTTCCTCCCACAGTCCAAAAACATGCTGAGGTTAATTCATGATTCTAAATTGTCCGTAGGTGTGAATGTGAGTGTGCTTGGTTGTCTGTCTCTATGTGTAGCCCTGTGATAGACTGGCGACCTGTCCAGGGTGTCCCATGCCTTCGCCCAAGTAGGCTGGGATAGGCTCCAGCCCCCCCACGACCTGGATTTGTAATTGCTAAATATTCTCATATTATTTAACATAATTGTTTTCACTGCTGATCAGTAAATGCAGTTTTAAGGTCCTGTTCCCATGACTGTCTGCTACTGCTGAGAGATATTACCTAAAGAGAAGAAATGATGGTATTTGTAGATATTTTTTTCCTCTTCAGCAGAAAGACCTGAGGTTTGTGCACATCAGTCAGTCTTCCATATATTTGGGTACTGAGTTTTTAAAAAGAAGTAAAAATCTGAAAATGTGTATCGCACATAACCAGTACTCTTCCTAAAGTTGGTTAATCGATTTTAAAGTGCTGCATTTGTACAAATCATTTATTAGCTGCATTTTACTGTGTTTTACTCAAAACTAGGACCAACTAGGACACTATTTCATGTACCACGAATGTTTCCTAAAGTAACGTTGTTACAAATACCTGGTGACTGTAGTTGTTTTCATTGTCACCTGTTCTAGTAGGTTTTTCAGTTGTGTTGATCAATGATAATTTGGCACCGCAAATCCTACATTTACTACTGGTAGTTTGAGTTTCTCCAATCTCATTTCAGGATGTCTGTTTTTCCAAATAGACTTGTACATGATCCTATACAAATCTTTAAAATCACTACTTGTTATGGTGTTAGGTATCATTTGTATGTGATGCAAATTCAAGGGAATGTATTTATAAGGATAACAGCTATCAAGGAAATTGGAAGTGACAACCATCTCAGTAAATCCGGTCTAACATGTTTAAGCATAGGAGACTAAATTAATTGTAACCAGATATTCCAGTTGGTAGGGAATATGAATCTCCCAACATTTCTAGCCATTGTAGTAAAAATTAAATGATGTTAAGCTGTTATTTGGGTCTTTGCTACCTCCCAGTGGTAGAGCTGTAGATCTGCCCACACTGATTGCATAGCCAGAGAAAAGACTAGGGCTGGTCCAGAATATCCGAATATTCGTCCGTTGTGGTGGTATTCGAATAGTAATTTTGACATTCGAATAGTTGCGCGCTAATCGAATGTCAAAATAACGCGCGCCGTCTGTGTTGATTCAGGAAAGAGTATTCTTCATTTTATGTAAATAGTGGAGTAGGAGTGTCTTTGAATACTCTTTGTAGCTCTGGAGGAAAGCCATCAGGGCCGGCAGCCTTCCTAAGTTGAATGTTATCAATAGCTTCTTCTATGTTGAAAATGTCTTTGGCTCATTCTGAATCTGTCGTCGTTGCTCATTTATTTGTGGTAGATTTAAGCATTGTCCTTTTTATTTATTTCTAATGCATATAAGAATTTTTTATTATTTTGTAAACATGGCATTAATCTCCTTGGAAGATAAATATTTTCCATACGAGTCTTGCATTTCAATTGTAACTGTATTATGGCTGTTACAGTTACTTAAAAGTTTTGAAAGTAAACCGGTTTATTTTCATGTTCATATAACAGTTGTTTAGAAAATAGTGATTTTTATGCTTATTGGGACACCAAGTTTTCTTTTGTTGGCTGTTGTTTATGGATCTACTCACAATTTAGTAATCTGCCTGCAGGTTTTTCCGTTCAGATATCTTCTTAATAAAAAGGCCCTTCAGAGATGCTTGGTTGTTTTTGGAGTTTAGTTTTTGGAAACGTGATTTAATATATATTGACATCCGATATAATAGACACAAGATACATCCATGTCACAAGTGAGTGCAATATCCATGATAGTGTGTACATATTTTATCATGATATTGTTATTTGAATAGTCATTCCACCCCAAACGTTGCATGACATTATGAATAGTAAGACTTGGGTTTGGTGACTGAGCTAATGTCACCAAACCCAAGCTATGGAGAGAGTAATGATGGCCACCACTAGCTTGCAAACACCTGTAAAGGTCTAATATTTGGATTCTCTTTAAGCATCTAAGGCCCTTTTTAGATCTTAGATATGCAGCATTTCTTGCTTTAGCAATCTGTTTTTCATTCGGCATTCTGTCATTCAGACATGGGTCACTTTTACATTAAAATTAATGCACTAATAAAGATAAAACTAAATCTAAATCTGCTTTGTAACAAATGATTTACCTGTAACTTATAAACTGTGATTGTATGTGACAGCTCACCTGTCTCAAGTGAAGAAATGTGACATGTATAGGACATTCTAGTCTGCAATAGATCTGAAATTGTAGAGCCAAATGAATGAGAAAGACACATAAACTGTGTCTTATGGGCTCCCTGTGAGGTGTTTGGACCAGTATTGGTGTTTTACATAATTGAAGTACATCGTTTGTGGGTGCCTATTCGTTAATGTGCCTGCATGCAGTTTATACTTGTGCTGTGTTGAAAATGAAATGGAAATGTTGCTAAGTTTGACCTAGTAAGATTTCCAATGCAACTATTTTTGGAAAAGTGACTGGGGTGGTCATTCAGCCAGGAATTGAACACGTTCAGATGCCATCAGAAAAAAAAATGCATGTCTGAAAGGGGCTTTATAGACAATCTTTTCTGACCACTTTACAAACCTGGCCAACACTGTTCAGTTGTTCTTCTATTTGGCAACTTAACATTATAATACAGTCAAAAAAGGGCTGTTTTTAAAAACCTCTACAGCTGGTGCATTGAAGTGCTTATGTGAAAGTGGAAAATTATGAATCTGAAAACTCCAAGTATGCTTTTAAAACATTTTTGCTGAGTTGTCCTTTTCTAAAACTGATTGAACGACGATGAACTGCTAAATCACGTATGGCTTAGATAGCTTCCAGTCTGTATACGATCAGCTACTATGCCATGAGAACCTGATGCCACTCGGTTTTGTTGACGTCAATGCTGTTTTCCTGTGGTTTCTCCCATTAGCGTATGAAGAACAGTAAGAGCAGCAACAAGTACGAAGGCTGGCCCGAGTCTCTGGAGATGGATGGCTGTATTCCCCTGCGGCCACCACTGGAAGCCTAATTCTGCCCGGTACTCTCACATGCATAACACCTGGAGCAACAGCAGGGAGACAGAATGACTGTTAGAAAGCCAAGGAGCTGCTAAATTACTGAAACCATTTATGATGCAGGCCGTAAAAAAAAAACGTTTTATTTTCCCTCTCGTGACAGAGGAATGAGTCGAATGCAGAGATTGTCTTGACATGTTTAAAATTGCTGGAGTCTGTAATAAAGGACTTGTGATTTAAGCTTTGTGAGCCATGTTTGAGCTGGAATGCTGTTTTAGAAACAAGGAAAATTGTGTCCATTTAAGGGAAACTTGAAAGTCCAAATGCTTGGTGACCAAAGTGTAACAGTGACTAGTGAATGAACACAGCTGGAGTAGGTCTTCCACAGCCATTATAGGAAATGGACATATTTCCTCTGTTCCAGGATGGCCTGTAGGGTGTCAATATTTTGTGCTTGAGCAACAGGAATATTTAAGTGCTGCATTCTTGGAAGCAGGAAAAAGACACTAACTGGTTTCACATTACGGCACTGGGAAACCTAATCCACGCCAGCATAAGAGAAACTTTTGAGCTACTCTACTAGTTAGTCCGAAGCACCGGGTCTGTGGACAGATTTTATATTTGAATACTTTAATATATTTCCGTTCTGTAATATATGTTTGACTGATAATGTTATACCTAGTGTTCGCTGCCATTGTTTCCTTGATGCACAGCAGTTGTTGCTTACCACATGTTTACAGATTTCTTGAGACAAAATTGCCCTGGGTCATTATCCTTTGGAAAAAAAAATCTATTTATTTTAATACTTTAACAGAAAACACAAAGGATCAATTATGTGAGTTTATCGAAACGCCACCAATGGTTTCAATGTTGTCTCAGGCCTGCGAGCTTCTTTCCTCTGAGTGCTTTGTGTTAAAGATTCAACCTATATGTGTGGTTGTGTTTTTTTAGTTTGTTTTTTTATGTTGAATGTATTCACTTGGCCTCTTGCAAGCCTTACATCTAGAAAATGTTAAGAATAATGCAAATGTTATTTTTTCTGTATGGGTAGAGGTTCATTTTCACTGCTTTTGTGTAGATTAGTTTGTTACCCAAGTGTCAAGATTTTTTTCTACGAAACCTTCAAGTCTGTGTTTGTATTGTGACAATACTGATAAATAAATAAAAAAGTCCGATTCTTTGTGTTTTTTTCTTTCCTTGAATCATGAGTGATCTTGGTGTACTTGAAGAAATTCACCAGAGGGCGACAAAAGTCCAAGTTTCACTGGGGTTACTCAGTTCATCCTCCTCAAGGCATTTACTTGACTGGACATATGCTAATGTTGGGATGAAATCTGCGGACTATATAAAGAGCATTTCTGATTTTACAGTGAATTCAGTGATGGCATAAAATAGCGATTCTCATTGAATCAGCAGACTGTAACGTAATAAAAAACAGAAGCGATTAATTTCATTGTTACATTGAAATGTGTCATGGTGCCTTCAAGTATTGTTAGAAAAATCGTGAATTTGAGTTTTGAGCATGTAGCGTTCAAACATAGGCAAACATGAGCACACAGTCAAATAATGAAGTAGACTAATGATGTTTATTGCCAAGATTATTACTAAAACTACTTTCATATTTAATCTATATACATTTTTTGTCATCTTTAAATCACAAAAAGTTAAGATAAGATGCAATTTATGATTTCACACAGGGAAATTAAAATATCACCAAAGCAAATGCTTAATTCTAAAACTTAAATAATCTTTTGAGATACCTGTACTTTACTTGAGTGTTTCCATTTTATGATGTTTTGCACTTCCACTAAGGGCTGTATTTTGGGGGAAATATTTTACAACTCCACTTTTTTTAATTTTATGGCTAGCTTCCTTGACAGCTGCACCGCGGCAGCCCGGAGAGCTGCCGCGGTGCAGCGCCCGGAGAGCAGTCAGGGGTTAAGGGCCTTGCTCAAGGGCCCAACAGTGGCCGCAGTCGGGGTTCGATCCTCTGACCTTCTGATCAGTAGCCCAGGGGCTTAGCCTGTTGCGCCATATATATAACATATATTCTTTTTTTTTTATCTTACTCATTTTAATTGTTTTTATTGAATATTAGACAGAGATAACTCACAAAATGCAGTTTTTACATGATGATTTATTGAAGGTTTATTTAAAACCTATATCCGCCTCTGTGAAAAAGTAATTGCCCCCCTAAACCTAATAACTAGTTGGGCCACCCTTGGCAGCAACAACGGCAGTTTGCAATGGCTTGTGATCAGTCTTTTACATCACCATGGAGGAATGTTGGTCCACTCTTCTCTACAGAATAATAATAATAATAATAATCTAACCTTTATTGATCCCCTTGGGGAAATTCCTTCTCTGCATTTGACCCATCCTATTCAAAGTTAACCTTAACTATACGTAGGAGCAGTGGGCTGCCGCGGTGCAGCGCCCAAGGAGCAGTCAGGGGTTAAGGGCCTTGCTCAAGGGCCCACAGTGGTGGAGACTGGGACAAACGGTCGCTCTTACTTCTCCACCTCAACCTCTTGCCAGTCCAGGAACTAGAATAGTTTTAATTCGGCCACATTAGATGGTTGATTGATGGAGATTGAGTCCAGTCTCGCTACATGAACTGTATCTCGATCAATAGGATAATCTATCTACTAACCATATGAAGTGTTTCAATATGCTTTGCAGGCTTATTATTGTCAGTTATGGTTAAGGGACGACACTACAGAAACACTTTTTTCATGCACTGGACAGTTTTAAGATTTTATATTTTGTTTTGTTTTATTTTATACTAATGGACAAAAACATCCCAAATAATAATTTTTTTTAAATTCACTTTGTCTATTTGCATCTCAATTTTAATTGGCTGTTTTCTCAAAATGATTTTTTTCATATTTAGAACCAGAAATCTCCACTTCATTAGTTACATAAACCAAAGTTTCCAGTTTTATTCTTATCTATATTCTAAAGCTTTTTACAAAAGGGTTTGTTTATGTCTCATTCACAGCCTGAATTGTAGAACATTTTCTTCATAAAAAGGTGGTGAAAATTTATTTTCTAATTTTTTGGCTGTTGAAAGTATTTCAAGGTTTGTGGAGTGATCAATGTGCAATCAAAAAGCCCTTCAGCAAAAACATGTGACTCTAATAGGTCAGCAAAATGAAACAAACATTGTGAAGCTGGCTTTTTTCAATGTTGAGATTTCTACTCTGGAATGGATGCAAATAAGGGCATCTTTAGATTATATAATACTTAATTTGCATATTTCAGTATAAAATCCTAACTCAGACTGAAACTAGTCCATGCATTTGTTACTTCTAGACTGGACTGTTGCAATTCCTTATTATCAGGATGTCCCAGTAACTCTCTGAAAACCACCCAGTTGATCTGATTAGCAAGAGATTTCTCCCATATTAGCGTCTTTTCATTGTTATAGTTTGTGTTTTGTCCTCTCTGCAGGAATCTCTGTCTACAGTTACGAGCGACATACTTCTGATCTGCGGTTTCTGGTCTCTCCAACCTCCCCTGTGTTTATTGTTTTCTTAAGCGCTGTTTGTCTGATTTCTATCTGCTTCCTTTTCTCTCTCGTCTTTACCCTCATCCCAACTGACTGAGGCAGATGACCACCCTCATTGAGACTTGTTCTGCTGGAGGTTTCTTCCTGTTAAAGGAGAGTTTTTCTCTTTCCACAGTTGCCAAAGATGTCTTTTCTATCATTGGACACTGAGCACTATCAATATAATTTGCAATATTACTTTTTTTAAATAATTATTTTTGTGGGGGAGAGTTTTTCCTTTATTGGTAGAGAGATAGAGTGAAATCAGGGGTAGAGAGGAGAGTGACATGCAGTGAGTGACATCTTACCATCCCCACCTGCTGTCCTGAATTGAATTGGAAAAAAAGGCAAGGCAAAAAAAAAAAAGGCAAAAAGGAGGAATAGAGAGTGGAGGACGCTACTCAAACAAATTAAAATAACTTAACAAAAGGAGGACTTCTACCAGAAGTTATGAACACTTACCTATTATCCTTTAACCAAAAAAAACAAACAAAAAAGACCTCCAAATTCGATACTTACCAAAGCTATCCAAAACAAAAGTGCAAAAGCAGTATCACCTTTATCTAGGGTCTTAGAAACTACAACTGGCTTTAACGTAAAGGGGAGTTCCTACCCAGCTAGAATCTTTGTTGCTTCTTTAGTTCTAAAAACGTTCTGAGAAAGTTTTATTTTAGTTGCCAGAATGTTCTTCTTAAGGGCAGGATAAAGTTCTCTGAAGATATTCTTTTTAATAACATTTTCTGAATGTTGCATTCAGAACGTGCTTCCTTTGTTTTCATGTAACATTGTGAGAATAGTCTTTGGAATAATGTTCTACAATGTGTTACCTCAAAACATTATCAGAATATTACAGGTAATATGTCCTACCAATGTTAATATATCACATTACAGGAAATTGTGTCATCTGAGGCCTCCATAACTCCATAACTTCTTGAAAACATTTGTTGAATGTTGATTCTTTGTTTGTTATAGTTTGACAACTCTGAGAGTACTCTCCAAACATTCTATGACTGTTGCACTTAAAACATTGTCTTAATTAACTTTTGAGCTTATAGGAACATTATTTGAAATGAGAAATATCATTACAACATTCCTTGAGAGTTATATTAAAATGTTTTCTTCTTATCTTAAGAAAGATTATTAGAACTTGTAGGTAATGTTAGCTAATGTTGTGGGAACATTTTCAGCTGGCTGGGTAAGCTGACTCAAACCTCCTTTCTGAAAACTAGTGCCTCAGACAATTCCAACATTAATACATTTAATAAACTGGGAAAGTTGAATGGTGAAAGCTCTCAGTTAAATTTTTAAAACCCTTTTTTACCCTGTGAAAGGCTGTTGGGTTTAAAGGCAGCTGCTCTGACGGTGAAGTTTACGAGGAGCCTCTGAAGGCAGCATTAAAGTCACATAACAAGCCGCGGACATAAACATGTAGTGCGCCGCCCTCTAGCGGCGGAGTGATCTGCTGTGGTTCGTCCTGGATGATGATGCGCCCCGCGGCAAGTGACGGGCAGGCAGCGCGCGCTCGGCACACACGCGAACCTGCTGAAGGCCGTTGGAGTCTTACGTTGTAAATTATGTACATAAGTTACCGCCGTTAACCGGAGACACATGAATGGCCGGTCGCAAAACTCGGAACCGACAAACCGGGCAGCGAGCGTGGAAATGTGTAAACCTACGGAAAGCATCGTCTGAATTGGAACACGTACACCAAGTGCTCTCTCTGCCCGTCTCTGTCACAGACCGAAGCTCGACGGCTCCGGTGGGGATTTTCAAGCCGCGGCGAGTCGATAAAATGTAAAGAGAGGAGATAAAAACAAACACACCCGTGGATTTGTTTTTCTTTTCTAAAGCCTTGTTTTTTAATGTATTTTTTTCAGTGGGTGTAAAATAATTTTGTAGGCAGAAAGCCCAGTGTAAATGTCGTGTAAATAACACTAACGTTTGTAAATAGACAGATAATACAAACCAGTGAGTTCTGCTAGCTAACCGGGCAGAGCAGCTCGTGTTTAAATATCGCTGGACTGAAGAGCTACGATGCTACATTTGGGTGAGTGATGTTTGTTGTTATTTTCAATCACAGTGCAGATAGTAATTTTCTGTAGTCCCCAGTGAGACGTTGTTGTTGTTGTGTTATCCAGTCTATTTAGCCACTACGAGGTCGCTTATTAGGTATTTATCCTCTACTGTGACCATGGATGAAATTAATAGTGATGTTTGAAGTCAGGTGCAGACGTACAGGCAGACTGTCGCCCAGACTTCGCCGTCATTTGAATGATTTGAAAGGAGCACTGAGGTCCAGTAGGGTTTGGGGGATTTTGATTTGTGTTGGTGCAAGTCGTCTCAGTCGCTGTGCTCCTGCCCTGTATGGTGATTGTAGTACTTTGTGTCTTTCTCCGTTTGCATGGCGTTTCTCAAGTCAGCTGAGCTACCAGCTAGCCAATAGCTGTAATTCATGGTGGCTGCACATCCAGCATCACTGTGTTGTATATGGTGTAGCCTATAAATAACATACATGAACTGCGTTTTGCTTCGGAGTGCTGCATGACCAGTCACATCATGGAGTCTTTGCTTTAAGCAATTTACCCACCAATTAAAAATCACATGTCACCTCTGCTACAGACTCTTATCTGTATCAGAAGTGCATTGTTGGCATTTTAATGATTGTATATGGCATCCATAAATTATGCATAAAGCTAAGCATCCCCTCCTCAACTCCTGCATTGATCCTTTATAGGTGCGTGTCAAAACAGTGCATCTGATCCCACTGAGAGCAGCAGTGGTGTACTCTAAACATTAGGGAGGATGCTCCCTCTCCCAAAAAGGCTGACAGATGCTAAACTACTGAAATCAACACTTTGCTGATCCCTGAGCCCTTTATCATCCAGAAAAGTTCAGAGACCATTTGCAGAAGTAAAAGGGGCTCAGTGGCTGATATAAGCTCTAGGAGTAGTAAGCCACTTCAGTGACATGTAATCCTGATTCATCATTGGCTGATTAAGGAGTCGTTTTCTCACCTGGATTATAGGAATCCTTTGGAATTGGATGGTTCTGCTCGCTGAGGGGAATGAAAGAGAACAAAAAAGGGGGTTAGATAACACATATTCTCTCTGTCTCCCTCTCAGCGAACAGTACTCTGTGTGTGCTACCTACACTCTACTCTCCCATGCTTGACCTGGATTGGACAAAAGTCCTTGTTGTGTTTTCAGCCTTGAGTTTCCCTAATGGGACGAGAACAATCATTGTGTGTTTGATTCTAGTGGCCAGCATTTGTTATTTTTCATTGGATTTCAGAGCACCACACATGGAAACAACATGTGCTCAACAAGTTAGTCATTGATTAGGATGAGTAGTCAATTTAGTCTTAACTCTTATTTTCTTTTGCACACACGGCTTTTAAAATGTTTTTTTTTCAGGGTAAATTTGAAGATTTATTCATTAAGACTTTATGTTTGAGTTCAATTTGTATTGTTTTCTCTTCCCCTCTTATGTATAATGCATAGTGCTTGTTCCAAACATTGTAATTAATTGTGATTGTGCCAAACAATCCCAGTTTGAGGCTGACCACCTCCTGTTTTTCAGCGCTGTAGCAACAGAGACAAAGTCAGCCCTTTGAAGGTTTACACCTGCCACTTCCAGCAGTGTATCCTGGTGTGACTGTATGGTAGTGCTCATGCCTGTTAATCATGGCCTCACTGAATAAATGTGGTCTTTGTTTTTATCTGCTAGTGTGGTCAACAGCTGAGCTGCAGGGTTCAGATGTAGACCTGTGATCTTCAGAAGAGTTGCTGCTTGACATTGGGCCCATTTGAATTTTGGCCAGACCTTGTGCTACCTCTGCCCCGTCTCTCCACATCACTCAGCCTCCATGTCCTCTTTAAATCTCTGTGGGACCAATGGTGATTTGGAAGGAGACTGGATAGATTGAAGTGTTGCATTAATCATGCTTGGAAAATCTGGCGTCAAAGTCAGATATAGGTTTGAATTCAGTTTGGATTTTATCCACACACAAGACAAAAGAGTGTTCTATTACTCAGTCACATACAGTACATTCAGCCAAAGTTTTTTCTCAGTTCTCTCAGTTTCCAGTTTCCAGCCAAGCGACTGTGCTGACTTCCTGGTACAGTGTAACCTAGCTCATTCAGTCTAGCCATCAACAGAGGGATAATGATGATGATGAAGGATAAGACTGCAATGCATCCATACTAATTGATGATACACTTATGCTATTCTAACTTCATCCCTGAATTACACCTGAGTGCTGCGTGGGGATACCTACAGTCAAATGCAAGTTTGCAATTTAACCTTCACAGTTTTATTATCAGGCGTTCAATACTTTACTGAAATACTGTTGATTTTCTCAGACTTAAAAAAAGATAAGTTATTTTGATTAGCTATCAAACAACCAGTTACAGTCAATCATATTGCTTGTTCTGTACAATAGGGCTGCAGCTATCGATTATTTTAATAATAGTCCGAGTAATCGGAGTAATCGGATAAAAAAATGATGTAATTTAATTAAATTACTTTAGCTTAATTTCATAGTAATACATGCCAGAGAAAATAATAAAAGTCAGTTAGATGAACAACCAGTTAAATTCCTCTTAAAATAAAGAAAGAAAGCATCAAAAGCGTAAGAGAGCGCCCTGTGCTGCTGCTTTAACAGGACACGGTATGCGCTGCGCTCGCCACAGGGTTCAGCCTACAGCTCCTGGGGAGTCCAGCAGCAAAATAAGTGGAGTTTTCAAAACCTCCAGCGGGGTGACGTCACCATCCTCTCAAGCTGGAAGCTTTCGGTTTGATGCAAAACTTCAACAGTGAAGATGTATTAGTCCCGTGCTAAGTAGCTAACGTTAGCACTAGCCTTGCTAGTACGAAAACATTTCTCCCCGAGTCTCAATACAACCACAAAGTTGTGTCTATAATTCATCGGCTTTTCCTCCACTTTGTCCTCCGTGCAGGTGAGATGCACGTTCATACGTCATAGTGCAGAGGAACTTTGACCGCGGCGAGCGTGCGGTCTCTCCGACCTGCGTGCTACGCTTTCCTCGGCGCACCGGCATGTCGTTGTTGCGTGGCGCAAGCGATTGAATTGAATGGGTTTCAGAGCGAGGCCGCGTCCATGGACATCCGCATTGTATCGTGCATAGTAGTATAGTATATAGTGGATTAAACGAAGCCTCGAGGAAGAGAATTTTGCCTTGAGGCATTTTAGTAATCAAATTACTCTAATAACTCGAGGAATCGTTCCAGCCCTAATGTAACACCAATAGTGCAAAACCAAAACATATGGAGGTAACTTTCACATAAGACAAAGAAAAGCAAATTGAGAAGTTGTAATGTGGGAATATTTGGTATTTATCCATCCATCCATTGTCTTCGGCTTATCCGGGGACGGGTCGCGGAGGCAGCAGTCAAAGCAGGGGTGCCCAGACTTCCCTCGCCCCAGACACCTCCTCCAGCTCTTCCGGTGGGACCCCGAGGCATTCCCAGGCCAGCCAAGAGACGTAGTCCCTCCACCGGGTCCTAGGTCTACCCTGGGGCCGGTGGGACATGCCGGGAACACCTCCCGAGGGAGGCGTCCTGAAGGCATCCGGAACAGATGTCCAAGCCACCTCAACTGACTCCTCTCGACGTGGGGAAGTAGCAGCTCTACTCCGAGCTCCTCCCTGGTGACCGAGCTCCTCACCCTATCTCTAAGGGAGCGCCCAGCCACCCTGCGGAGGAAACTTATTTCGGCCGCTTGTATCCAGGATCTCGTTCTTTCGGTCATAACCCAAAGCTCATGACCATAGGTGAGGGTAGGAACGTAGATTGACCGGTAAATCGAGAGCCTCGCCTTTCAGCTTTGCTCCTTCTTCACCACAACAGACCGATACAGCGTCTGCATAACTGCAGACGCTGCACAGATCCGCCTGTCAATCTCACGCTCCATCTTCCCCCCACTCGTGAACAAGACCCCGGGATACTTAAACTCCTCCACTTGAGGCAGGACCTCTCCACTTACCCAGAGAGGGCAAGCCACCTTTTTCCGGTCGAGTACCATGGCCATGGATTTGGAGGTGCTGATCCTCATCCCAGCCCCTTCACACTCGGCTGCAACCGCCCCAGCGCACGCTGATGGTCCAGGTTCTTTGAAGCCAACAGGACCACATCATCTGCAAAAAGCAGAGACTAGATCCTGTGGTCCCCAAACCGGACCCCCTCCAGCCCCTGGCTGCACCTAGAAATTCTGTCCATAAAAGTTATGAACAGAACCGGTGACAAAGGGCAGCCCTGCCGGAGTCCAACATGCACTGGGAACAGGTCTGACTTACTGCCGGCAATGCGAACCAGACTCCTGCTCCGGTCGTACAGGGACCGGACTGCCCTTAGCAGAGGGCCCCGGACCCCATACTCCCAGAGCACCCCCCACAGGATGCCATGAGGGACACGATCGAACGCCGTCTCCAAATCCACAAAGCACATGTGGACTGGTTGGGTGAACTCCCATGAACCCTCGAGCACCCGATGGAGGGTATAGAGCTGGTCCAGTGTTCCACGACCGGGACGAAAACCGCATTGTTCCTCCTGGATCCGAGGTTCGGCTATCGGCCGGATCCTCCTCTCCAGTACCCTGGAATAGACTTTCCCGGGGAGGCTGAGACGGAGTACGTGGGCCCGACCTCCTGTAGGCCCACCACCTGTAGAGGGAACCGTAGGGTCGGGTGCAATGTGGATCGGGCGGCGGTCGACGGCGGGGGCCTCGGCGACCCGAACGTCACCTATTTGGTATTTATTGCTTAAAAAATGACTGACACAATAAATCAGTTATGTTGCTAGACGAATCGGCTAACCAATTCATCTTTTGATCTCTATTCTTTTTTTAGATTTTAGTTAGAGCGGGGGATATTATTAGGTTTACAGCAAAACAGGCCCTCAACCTGCTTTCGCTCTGCCTTCAGCACCCAGTTTAGCTGTGACACTGGACATGCCAACGGAAACTATTCCTATCACCTCAAGCTTTCAACCTTTTTCAGCCACTAAAAGCATTCCTCCTCTCCTCTCCTCTCCTCTCCTC
Organism: Chromis chromis; assembly: GCA_900302755.1. NCBI lineage: Eukaryota > Metazoa > Chordata > Actinopteri > Pomacentridae > Chromis > Chromis chromis. The sequence continues at coordinate 90 of OMNN01040410.1, read as the reverse complement.
TCCTCTCCTCTCCTCTCCTCTTCTTCTTCTTCTTTTCACTTAGCCTGAGGGTCCTCCTCCTCCTCTTCCTCCTCCTCTGGTCGCATTCTC
>OMNN01040404.1:12875-57579 GCA_900302755.1 Chromis chromis | reverse complement strand
AATTGCAGAGGTCTTAAAAAGAAGGTAAACACAGCAAATATTGACTCTTTGCATAAACTCAATTTATTGTCAATAAAAGCTTTTGACAATTATGAAATGCTTGTAATTATACTTCAGTATACCATAGTAACATTTTACAAAAAAATCTAAAAACACTGAAGCAGTGAACTTTGTGAAAACTAATTATTGTCATTCTCAAAACTTTTGGCCACGACTGTATATAGGAAATAATCTAACCTTTATTGATCCCCTTTGGGAAATTCCTTCTCTGCATTTGACCCATCCTATTCCAAGTTAACCTTAACTATACATACTAGGGGCAGTGGACTGCCGTGGTGCAGCGCCCTGGGAGCAGTCAGGGGTTAAGGGCCTTGCTCAAGGGCCAACAGTGGTGGTGACTAGGACAAGCGGTCGCTCTCACTTTCCCACCTCAACCTCTTGCCAGTCTGGGGACTCGAACCGGCGACCCACCGGTTACAAGTTCGCTTCACAAACCACCACTGCCCCGACTACACAGGGGTGGGTTGAAATCTCACGCTTTACTCGCATTACTTTTTCTAGCATTTTTGAGCTCTCATAACTTCATACGTAACGACGATAGACACGCCACATTTCTAGGACTGAAAAACACATCTGTTAAAAACTGCAACCAAATCAATTTTTCATTCACTCTGGGTGTCAGAATCTAAAACCAAAATCTTGTTTGTTTTTTCCCCCCACACAAGTTTTCTTCACTGACTTTGAGCATCAATATTATGGGATATATCAAAGTTCCAGTAGCAAAACTGAACCGGTTTAATGTCTTCAGCCATAGAAACAGTCACTGGTAGTCTGGATGTACTGAAACAAGTACATTTATAAACCTTCAAGGGTCATATCCCCATATGAGATATTGTATCTCACATGAGGATATGATCCTTGTTAAGCATCTGTCATGTTAGCTTTGCTGTTAATGTGAATAGATTGTAGGAGCTATTTAGTAGTTTGTAGGTTTTTCTAATATCTGTTAATATGTTTTTGTTTGGATTACTTGATAATATTTTCTTTGCTAGTTATTTAGGTAGATTTATTATTCGCTTATTTATTATATTTTGTTTGGTTTAATTAGTAGCTTATTTTGTGGGTTTATTTAATACATTTGGGTACCACCATGGGCACCTGAGGTTATTTATGTAGGTAGAATTCACAGGACCAGCATGCACCTGGGTGGGCCTCTGGTTTTTTACCAGAGCGAGAGAGGCAACAGGAGACGATGGCACCTTTGTTCTTTTGTTTGTTTGCTTGCCTGGAAATAAATGAACCAAGACAGAATGTTACGGCCAGCGCCAGCTCCTCCTTGCTCTGTGCGGCTTCACCTGTGTGTATGCAAATTCGACTGTGCAGTTCCCGGCCCAGGAGTGGACGACGGCGACGGAGGTGTGGTCTTTTCCGGAGGTTGGGATTGGTGCGGCAACCAGGTGCAGCAATCATCGCCTTGCCTGCTCCTATATATTGCCCTGATTGAAGCGCGCCAGTTATCTGTGTGGTTACTGTGTGGTGGTTGAGGCATTGTTAACTGGGTATTTGAAGGATTTGGGCCAGGTTCAGTGTTAAAACCTGATAACGCTGACCTTCATGCAGGTTTGTGCCTCGTCTAGTTCCACTAGGACAAAAGGGGTGCTGTCTCTCTGTGTGTTTCTGTTTTGGTTAGTCAGTGAGGTTTTTGTTGCAGTTTTCTGTTGTGATTAAGAAAGTCAGTGGCAAGTTCTCCTTTTGAGAACTCTCTTTTGTTGATTTGAGCAGCATCCACCAGCCCATTCCTTAGTTTTGCCTCAGTTATTGTAATTTTGCACATTCTTTTTGAATTTTATTTAATAAACAATTTTATCTTTACCAAATCCAGCAGGGTTTTATGTTGCTTCCCTTCCCCACCGAGCCGGGTCGTAACATCCAACCTAAACATAATGCTTTAGCTATGAGGCCGAATGAAAAGATTTAGCATTTAACAGCGACACAGAATGTGACTGCTGTGACAAGTATTACTGGAAGAGTTAGGCCCTTGCTACACTGTTTACCTCACCTGTGCATGGCAGAACATCTTGACTTTCATCCACGTTAACAGGTTAGAGCCACCACAGAATAGACAAAGACAACATCTGTTATAGGCACACAGATAGTCACATTAACATCAGTATGTATATATTTGCTGTAACTATTTAGCCTCAACTTTCTCTTTTAATATCAAGGAATTGCTAAAATTGTTCGAAAACTTTTTTCTCATATCCTATTTGTTTCATAACATATTCAGAGACCCAGTGTAGGTATATTGTCTCAGTAAGTTGTTTTTTAAATCTCTCTTTCTCTTGCTCTAAACAAAGGCAAATTAGTCTAGATATCATTTATATTTCTCATTAAATGAAACCAAACATTCTGTGACTCAAGGTCATTATCAAAGGTAAACTCAGTAGAAGCAGAATGGAGCTGGCAGTAGCAGCAACGCCACACACTTGCGTGCCAGCTGCAGCTGTTCAGCGACATTTCCATCGTGATCAGGTGAGGTAAGGACAGTGGTATGAGGCTTTATGTGCATCACTGGGGAGGAGGGGCCTGGCATCGGCTGAGAAGCAGAATAGAAAACAGGATGGAGTTCAGGTATGAAAGCCTGAACACTTATGCTCCTTTATTTGACAGTTGCTTGATTGCACTGATATTTGAGTCGTTAACTTTAAGGATGCTTAAGGTTGCTAATTAGGCCACTGATGGTTCCCAGATGGCAAACTAACCATGGAGAGGTAGCATCACAGAGCCAAAACAAACGTCCAGACAGTGGAGCGGCTCTGACTTTAACTACCCTCAAATCCAGGCTACAAACTGTTATATTCTGCACTGAACTTTGACTCAGCCCAAACAATCATCATGGTTTCTTTACATCTCACAATTTGATGCATATTCAGCATGTTGATGTGCTTGACTGGCTCAGTTTGGGATCTAGACCTGGGTTGAATAGATAAAGCTTATGTGTGTACTTACCAGGTAAAAACTTTAGTCTTAAACCCATTTAATAAGCCTCCCCAGATGATCCAGACAGTATATTTCAAGCTGATCAGCCTTTTGTGGAGGACATTTTTGAAATGTTTGAACCATACCACCAGTCTCATCCATTTCTCCACCATTGAGTACTACAGCTGGCACCCGCCTCCCCCGGTCCAGCTCTGCCTCCTACACCCCTGAGCCTCAGGCCAACCCTCAGCTCTTGTTGTCCTCAGCTTCTTCAGCCAGGTGGGGTGGACCTCTCCACTCAGCGCCATGTGTGCATTGTTGCCTCTTACATGGCACCGTAGTCCCCTTTCATGCCCCTGCATTGCCACACACTTTTAACCCTTTAATGTCAGCCCCCTTTTTCAATTAAAATGGCAACAAAAACAACAACTTGAAAGCATCACAGTGAAAACAGTGTGATGCGCATGGTGATTCGATAAGTATCTGCTGCCATAGATGGCAAAAAAGCTTAGAAACTACCATTTTGCTGTGTGTGCACTTTTATTAAAGTAAGGGATGCTGCTGCTCTTGTTAATATGGTATAGGTATCCTAAAATGGTTCGCACAATAACCAGTCGTGAAGCTTTGTGCTTTTCATGACTCAGAATGGCCAGTGCCCTTCAGAATACAATGGCAGTGGTTTTCTCTTGGCCCACATGCAACCGTTGCAGTCCAGCCTAAAACACTTTAAGCATTGGAAAGTATTAAGTCTCTGAGTGCTCCTGCCAGCAGTCCACAATATTTTACAGTGGATGCCAATAGATGCCAAACAGAAAATTTAAACAAGCTAATGTAGACTATGTCATAGTCCAAGGGCAGGATGCTGCTGGTTCCTCTCACAGTTTCACAGTTGCTTAGCAGAGGACTAGCTTCATACTTAGACTAATTTATCCAAAGGTCTGATTTTCCTCTTATGTTCCTTTGTCAGGCTTGATATGATGATGCTTCTGGTGTAGAGATCATAATGATGATTAAAGTCCCTCTCTGGTCATTGAATAAAACCAAAAAACTTAACTCTGCTTATTAAAATGACACATTTGTTTTATATTTTTCATGAAAAGAGTCCCTTTTATGCCTTAATATAGCCTAGATGTAACTCCACACCTTTTCTATTTCACTATGTGCAGGTCTTTAACTCCACCCACCCTCTAACAGCTCACCTACAACTTTGCTCAACTCTATAAAACTGCTCTACTAAACAATAGCAAGCTGTAATATTGGAGTAGTCAAGCCCTACCAGAAACTGAAACCAACATTTAGATATTTAGCATGTGTCAGGATGTGTGTATGTTATGTGGATCAGTCTGAGTCACTGTGTTTGTTTCCCATTTACAGAGCCAAGGCCATGTACCAGCTAGTGCACCATGAGGAGATAGTCACTGATATTGGCAGAGAGATGAACTGATTAAAACTGCATGAGGTTTCATTTTTAAGTCCATTTTCAGGCTGTACAATTGACACAAAGTGGAATGCTTGAAACTATGCATTGCAAGTGTCCTAGAATGTGGACAACTTAACATACAGTGACCTAAAATAAAAAGAAACAGCAATAATGAAGATGGGCAAATCCCCACCACCACCACCCACCTTCACAAATGATCAGCCTCTGCACTTCAGACAACCCTCTGATGACTGTGACTGACTGTATAAGTCAGCGTGTTGATTCTTTTCCTTTAAATAGGCTACAATAAGTCGAGAGTGCCCACAATGATTCCTTAGATGTACTCACAGTGACAAGGACGAATTAAACATTTACCCTAATGGAAGAGGAATAAAAGCAGGATGATGGGTGACCATAAAGGAAGACACATCCAAGTCGATCTCACACAGTCCTAAAAGAAAGCAGCTATAAAAAGATGATTATGAGATGATGAGTTGCAACCAGCTGGGATCTTTGCCTGGATAAAGAGCTCCGAAAAAAATGCCATCGACCCACCTACATCATTAGCTCTCTTCCTAAAAGCTTGGCGTGCAGCTTAAAATCACCTGAGAACAGCAGTAGTTACAGGACAAGACAACAGTATCCATTCAGGAAAATCTTCCACTGATGAATAATGGAACGGAATGAATTATTAAATAATGTGTCCTGCTTTTGGGGGGCTTCTTCAAAGTGTGTTTCCTCACGTGGGACAATTGCCTGAAGTCAGAATAACTTTCAAGCACAGCAGGCAGGTACTGGAGAGCACATATGTACAGTACATGTAACATATGATTGGCTGCTCATCCATGTTCTACTTGTATGGCATTCATTAGTATTAGCTGGTGCATTTCTGCTTCAAATAGACAACTAAGCCATTTAGAATAATGCTCACTACCAGCTGACCTAGCATCCTTTACTCCTTTCCTCTGTACTATCTCTGGTACTGTTTTAGGGACTTTATAAAAATTATTAGAGAAGGAGGAGAGTATTGGTAACTTTAATTTGGCTAAGGGGAGGTTAATTGTTTTTTGAAAAGACAAGAGTGAGCACTTATCTTAGGTTTGAGTGGACCAAATTAATAAAAATCAGCTGTAACAGAACATTGGTTAGTAAATCCAGATATCTGGTTCTAAACGCATGACACATGTCTGAAAATGTTAGCTTGAAAAATGTGAATAGACATAAAGATTGCTAAGCGTTTTTCATTTGTGTTGTTGCTTTTGTTTGTTTTTTAATCATTTTTGTGCTCTGGATTCTTTGGGAGGGCCAGAAATCATGGCTCAGTGACACACTGAAGCCACACTGAGCTTGACCCCTCAACTATCACTCTAACATCAGGAAAACTAGAGCACATTAGCATCAGGAATTTTCCCATTCAATTGCCAGTTACTACACCTACTTCTGCCAACAGCTACCTTCACACAGTCAGTGCATCTTCCCTGGAGGACAGAATTTACAGAGCAGCTCAGTCTCCTTATATAAATGTCCTTAGAATAATTAGATGACAAAGAGGTGGAGTGACTTAAGCACTGAGGATCATGGCAAAACCCGTCTTTGCAGTGACCATTTTACACCTGGTTGTTTTACAAACCTTAACAGGACACAAATGGGATAATCCACTGTTACTGGTGAATAGCCAAACTGACTGTCTCCTTCATTTGCTCATCCCTCCAACATCTGGTGCCTCCGTTGGCAGTACTTGCCCACTGAAGGTCATATGTTGTTATGTGTTCTCATGGTATAATGATAGCAGGTAACTACAGTAGTCCACAATAACTCTGTGGGTCATATTTTATGCGCATCAAGATGACAATTTGTGGGAAAAGGCAGGCGTTATGTTTTTTTATTTTTTTTATTTAACTTTGGTGTGTAGTATCAGAATTACTAAACATCTCAGCCACATTGGCTGGTTTTAATAGGGTTCAGTAAAACCCCTGGCTGCAAAGAGTAATGTATATCCACATTAAGTGTTTGTGATGTTACATCCAACCTTTGTGGTTTGGTTAAAATAAACCAGGTTAGTGCGGTTCATTTGGGCTGGTGTAAGAGCTGTCAGTCAAACCCCAGGCAGAACTAAACAACCAATGGTTGGTTGAAAAGGTGAGTCTCAGGTTTCTGTCAAGCAGACCCTATAGCAGGTTGTTTGCTAGATAGATCCTCAATTTTTCAGGTTTTGGTGCTATTTGACACTTGAACGAGGCTGCACCTTTCCAGTGAATGAATGTAGCTTCACTCACTTTTAATTATACTTTATATCACCAGTTCACAGGAAATGTCCCATAGTGAGGTCAATATCTTACAGTAGTATATTAAAGAAAGAAACTCAGTAAGCATGTGACGTCTTAAAACAAAGAAACTTCTGGCAGAACCAGGGTCAGGGATGGTGGGCATTTGCAGTTTTGGTAAGGTTAAAGGGGAGAGAGAGCAGGATAGTAGGGAGAAAAATTCCTTCTCTGCATTGACCCATCCTATTCAAAGTTAACCTTAACTATACATACTAGGAGCAGTGGGCTGCAATGGTGCAGTGCCCAAGGAGCAGTCAGGGGTTAAGGGCCTTGCTCAAGGGCCCACAGTGGTGGTGACTGGGACAATCGGTCACTCTCACTTTCCCACCTCAACCTCTTGCCAGTCTGGGGGCTAGAAGTGGCGACCCACCGGTTCCAAGTTGGCTTCACAAACCACTAGGCCACCACTCACCTAATCACATTCTCATCTAACTTCTGGCCAAAATAATGAGCATATGTGTCCAGTTCAATTTTCAGTGGAATTAAAACCCTGCATTTATTTAGGCAGTCCTTTAATCAAAAGCAGAGCGGCCTGAATAGCTTCATTTTATTACATTTGCCATAAATCCACCAGCACCTAATATAATTCTAATGTGCACATATTTAGGTGCCTGTTATAGAAGTTATTGTTCCATTAAGATTGAGGTTCTTTGCAGTTCTTTACACTTTACTTCTTGTAGCTATCCATGCTGAAACAACCTGAACCAGTACTGTATTATGTGATGATTGAGATATTGGAGGGAGGGTGTTACAGAGATGGAAAACCTGTACTTTCTTAACTGTTCAGAACTGCTCCCCACCAAATCATCATTTTCATACAGCCCCCTGCCTCTCTTGCTTTGAATGACAGTGACTGGAGGCCACAGAGCTGCAACAGTGAAATGGGTCACCTTCTCTTTGCTCGTCCACCTCATGAGTAATTTAGGCAAGCTATGCTCCCCGACAAAGACTGACAAGCAACACACACACACACACACACACACACACACACACACACACACACACACACACACACACACACACATATTCACATACTGCTACCTTCCAAAGCATCATTATTTTGTTGCTTTCACCCGTGGATGACAAATTAGTATTGGGGCTGGGTTACATTTGATCTACATTTGTTGTTAGGGTGAAGCATTGCACACATACTAATGCAGCTGGAGAATGTTCAAGTTTCCTAAGTGGGCCTCAGCAATCGGTAAAAAATAAATGCAGTGAATTAGCTTTCAATTTCTTCCAGGCACATTTGTACTGCTGTCGTCAAGCGCATTATGGGGTGTCTGAGACAGCTCGTGTTTTGACACAGTTGCTGAACATGTTTAAGGCGAACATCAAAGTCTTCTCTATGGCAACACGGTCAACTGTCACCAGCCTAATTAAAATGCAATGTTTGCTTTGGAGAGAGGGATGCATACATCAAGTCAGGAGCAACAAAAATACCGGGGTGCCAAGCAGCTTTGTAATGGTCTCATATTTGTTCGGCTCTGGGTACAGTCTTGCCTCAGCCAAAACAAACTCTCAGAGGCCAACTCCTTTCTCCTTTCATTTTCTTAGCTGTTACTCTGGCTGCTGCAGCTGCATAATGACATCAGATTATTCAGAGAGATTTTCTCACAACATGCTGCTGCAGATGTTGTGTTCTCGTGTAAAACATGCAAAAGAAACACCGGAAAATGCTTACCCACGGGGAAATTAAATTCTGACATGTGGTAGATGACATGATACAGCCTCCTCAGTTTAGTATCAACTGTTTGAAACAGAGTGATCTATAATGGGTAATACAATCATTTCCAAGACGCAGAATGACAGTTGTCCACTTTATTTCAGTATTAAGTGTTAGTGTCTATTTGATAGTCATTAAATCTTAGTGATATCAGCTCCAAAGTCACACTCAGGACCTCCAGCTACAACCAAGCGCTCACTTTCTTGTGAATGTCATTAGTCTGTCTTCCTTTCTTCCTTCCCTGATGTCCCCATTTTATCTTAATGGTGCTTGGCGCACTGATACCGAGAGTGTGATTGGATTATTAGCCACAATTAAAGGACAGGCTAGCAAATGGCTTCAATGAGGCATTAACTATCAGAGGAGAAGGAGAGTAGACCATCTTTATGAGAGGATGATGCCATCTTTAGGAGGGTGACGATAGATGTGCCAGTCTGGAAAATATCAGCTTTGACTTCTTGGATATACAACACACAGCTCCCTATACACCTGGGAAACACACTCACACACATATTACACATGTGACTGATAGTACATGCATATGCTGATGGGTGTAAACAAGCACACACACTCAAGCTGTCACAGATCCAAGTGAGTACACTGAGATGAATGCTTAGGGTTTATGATTAATGCAGACTGCACATATTTGTGTCAAATGTTCCAGCATATTTATTAGAGAAACAAGAGTCTAACCAGTTTTTACTCCACTCTTGCATCATAACCTTTTATCCATCTCCTATTTTTCCGACCGAAACCATCCTACAGCTCACATGATGTGGCTATTCATGCACGCTGCTTACATTTAATATACAGCACACCTCCGAGTGACTTATGTGAAGAAATAAAATGTTCCAGACTGTTACCAAGCCAGCGGGCGACCAGCGTAACGTGATCATTAGGTTACACCCTGTAAGGGCTGCTGCAGTCTCTTTTTATGGCGCATTAGGGAGGATACATTTATGCCCTGAAAGTGTAGGAAGACACTATTTCTTGGGTGTTTCCACTGAAATGAGAAATCGTATTTCAGCAGGAGAATAGACTGGATATACTCTGGCCAGGTCCACATCAGAGATAGGAAACATATATGCAATCAAGATGATCACATAACTGACTTTATGTCACATGCAGAGACACTAGGCATGTGTCCTTTTGACTGTTAGCTTTTATTTTATAACCAGATTACTTTATGTCTGAGAGAGCAATAGCATCTGATAAACATGTATTCCATGTAGTATGGAAAAGAAGCTTGATGCATGGGGTCATTAGATCCATTACTACTTTAGAATGTTTCCCTTTGTTATGATGACGTTGAAACACAAGCAAACAGACACAGTGACACAGCTGTGCAATGTAGAACAACACTGAAGACAACTAAAATAAATACAACTATGAACTGGCACATATGGAATAATATATTGTTTTATACTTCAGATTTCTTAATGTAGTCACTATTTTGCCTTCAGCAGTATCTTCATTGGAATTCTAAATCTAGAGGTATTTAGGTAACAGGTGAGCCCTGTCAAAAGTAAACTGCTGGAATTCCTTGCCTCCTTAATGCATTCGAGACCAGCAGTTGTGCAGAGGAAGGGCTGGTATACAGCAAATATCCCTGTTCCACTCTTCTAGTCATCTGCATTATGGCAAGAGCAGCTCAGCTAAGTAAAGAGAAACAACAGTCCATCATTACTTTAAGGCATGAAGGTCAGTCATTCCAGAGGATTTGAAAGTTTCTTCTTCCTGTCGCTCCTTGGATTCTTCGAACAAAGTGCCAAGTTGACAAGATACACACACACTCACACACTCTCTCTCTCTCACACACACACACACTGCCCTGCTGTTGCAAATCGAGGCAACTCATCGTAAATGCAGTTTCTATTCAAACAATGTCCTATTTAAAATATCAGTACTAATAAAATGGGCTATAGTAGCCTACCACTTTTAACGGCAGCGTGTTGCAATGCATTTCAAGTATCTGCATACTGAGGGAAATGATAAAGTGTATGTCCATGCAGGTCAGTTTAACTTTGTGTTCACATGTATTTAATAGATAGGATGAAATATATTATCATAGAGGCTAAAATGTAGTGGTGGTAATTATTTAGAAGACTGAATCATGCTAATACAATGTACTGATGATATATATATTTTTAAAAAAGGCCATAGGGGTCAGCTCTATCTTGTGACTCATGAAATAGATGGTCCGAATGTGAAGTGTCAAAAGAAGCTTTAATAAGGATGTTCAGTGAGCTCTCCGTGCGTCAGTGCACTCATTAGGAGACATTCTGCAGGCCTCAGTGTTCAAATCACAAGATGTACTGAAAACAAAGACTAGCGGGTTTGAATGTAATCAAAGCCTGTCGGGTTGATCACACACAATGTGGTGATGCAGCTCATGGCAGGAGGTGACAATCAGGTGAAAATCACACTTTGAGAAGGGCTGTGACGCATGTTGGGGAGGGTAAAGAACTTTATTAAAGTAAATGCTTTCTGTGACAATTTTAGTTGACCGTGAGGCCAGCTCAGTTTGTTGTAAGCTACACAGTGTTCAGTGTTCAATAAATCTGACACCAACTCTGCTTCTTTTTTTCTTTTCTCAAGTGTGTTGTAATGATTCAGTATTTTCAGTGAGTGTGGACGTCAGGTAAATATTAATACAATCCAATTCAATTTTATTTATATAGCACCAATTCACAACATATGTCATGTCATAGCACTTCATATAGTAAGGTAAAGACCTCACAAATTTTAAACAAAGAACAGAAAACCCAACAATCCAAAGTTGCCATTGGATTCCCTATGAGCAAGCAGTGGGAAGGAAATATTACACCACAATACTGTGCAACACTAAGCCATGGACACATGGAGATTCTCCAACATCTCCTCCTTATCCAACTCCAACAGGTCCTTGTTCCTTATTTTCTCAGTGAGCACAGGAACACTATCAGTTCTCTAAGGTTCTTTGTCTTCTAGGATGGCCATGTTGTCTTTCTGCCTCTGACTCCATCCTCCATCCTGACTGAAGATGAATTAATAATTAATTAGGTCAGAGACTGATAATGCAGAGAGAGACAAGACAATTCCATGCAGCTAATTTCTATGTTTAACATAAGAAAAGACTGAAAAATAAAGTTTGAAATGACACATTGCTTTTTGGAAAGCAACGTTCACACGCTCCTTGTTTCCCTGAATCTCATCAATGTTGTGCAAAATTAGCATGAGCCCACAGTAGCCTCATTAATGGGGAATACGCTAGGTAAAAATAAACTGAAATTCTCCTTTAAGCATGGAGACTGTTATATATAGTGTATATATATATATTATATGTGAAAGGATTCCCTCCCAAGGAAGTTGCATTGCTCTGAAACAGCAGGTCTTTCACAGCAGGTAATGATAAGGCTCTGTTTGAGGCATCGGCTGACTGGCACCTCTGGGACTGGAACAAGCCCTTCATCTTATCTAGTGTGAGGCCACTATTCTATCTGTTGTGTTTGAAACAAAAGGAAAAAGCACTAAATCCTCCTTAAACTGGGAAGTGTGTGTGCATACCTACAACAAGTGTGGCAGAACAAAAAGACCAAGGAAATTGGTATGTAAACTGACGAGTGATTACAATGGACAGTTTAATTATGGCCTTCATTTGTGTCTTCTTCTACAGCAAAATGAAGTTTTATTCAAAGGGACGATTACTGTGAAACTGGACCTGTCAGAATCACATCAGCACATCACAGTTCTGATTTGAGTTGCTATGTTGGATTCTGCAGTAATAAATAAATAAACATTTTTTCAAACTGTGATACAATCATTATACAGATGATAGAACTGTTTTTACAGTCTGAGTACTGCTGTCCATGATAACTGAACTGAACTGTGCGTGTAAATCAGTGGCATTCCCCTTTGAAACCTGTCTAAATGCCTGATTGCTCTGAATCTTGCACATACTATGAACGGTGTTTCATAACTATTAAAAACTGTCAAACCAATGAGATCAAATTAATATTAGACAGGTTAAGGCAGCTGAAGCTTCTGAACATGGTTTTAAATTTGAATGACTTTTATATAACATTGAACATTCACTGCTAAATGTGCAGTAAAGTTTAGAAAAGAAACACATTTATGAATGCATTATCAGTCAAAAACCAATGATGATCTGCTTCTTCACTTTGTATTGTAGTTGATGGTTGGTTGGTTGGTTGGTTGGTTGGTTGGTTGGTTGGTTTCATTAGATTTGGTTATCAGTAGTCTGACACAAATGTTGCAACACTCTCGGGCTGCACAGAGGTATGTGACATTGTTATTTTACCACTGATACCCCTTTTCCACCGAGCTGGTTCCAGTGCTAGTTCGGAGCCAGTGCCTGACTTAGCACCAGTTCTTTGTGTTTCCACCGCCTAAGCACCAGCTCCAGGTGCTAAAAACTGGTGCTTAGCAAGCACCAACTCTTTGCTGGGCCAGACCTAAGCACTGAGTACGTCAGGGGCTGGGGGCGGGGTTATCATGACCAACGATCAACGGTAGAAAGAGACACACAAGCGGTAATTTGTGTCCTTTTTCTCCAGGACGTCCCTGGTCCAATTGCAGATGTATTGGAATAACTCCCGGAACACACAGGAGTTTTGCACACACTGTTTGTACAATTGTACTGAAATCCAGTACAATTGTGTCGCAGATACGCGGATGTGCCAGCGGTGGGCAACAGGCGACCTCCGCCCCGCATACCTCCACGGACCTTATAAACATCTTTATAAAGATGAACATCGAAAACCAAACCGGTTCTTAGGAGGAGCAGGATTTGAACCAACTAAGCACCGAACTAGCTCCTGGTGCTTCTTGGTGAAAAAGCCCTCTGAGTGCACCATCTTGATGGTGTATGATAGACCATGTGCCACCACTTCTTGTACCACTGTACGTAAGTAAAATATTGCCGAAATGGGTCCTCCATGCTGTGCTAGTGACACCATTTGCAACCAGAGACTCTGCAGGAGATTAATCAAGAGGTAGAGACGTGGTGTTGAGGTCCTGACTCCTGCACATGCAAACTATGAGCACATTCCCTTTGAACTTCGCATACAGTACCTGAATCGCTGCAATACTGAATGTTTTGAACTATCATAGATGGTCAATGTATGCAAATCATTTTCTAAATAAAGGATGATTAGTAGCTTTAACCTCACCCCTACTGGTTGAGGCAGACAGCTGTGCTCCCTGAATCTGGTTCTGCCAGAGGTTTATTTTCTGTGAAAATAAAGATCTACTTTCCTCTTTTATATATTTTATAATTTTAATGTAAATTTGTTTTTAGCATCTGTATGTTTCTAACTTTGTTTTTTTTTTAATGTAAAGCACATTGAACTGCTCTTATGTATGAAATGCGCTATAGAAATAAAAATGCCTTGCCTTGCCTTGCCTTGAAAATGTCTTGTGCAGTATAACAAAATTTTGATAAATCATGAAAAAGAAAGAATGAAACAAAAAAACGGAGTTCCTTTTAATATTTATTTGGAAAAACTGAAATCGGCTTGTACAATATTATAGACCTAGTGTTGTTTTTTACAGAATCCTCTTTGTGCAAATGGATAATTTTTTGGCAAATTTTTAATGAGACATGCAAAATAAAGTGAATATTTTAAGCTTAGATTTATTTAATTTCCCCCAAATGAACAAGAAGTCACACATGATTAATCCAAGGACATTTGTAAAGTTAAAAATCTAACAATTCTTTCTGTTTTTACAGTTTTTGGCTCTGATAAATTATGTTGTTTTTGTTTGTAATGATAACATGTCTTTCAAACCCTGTTTCAAAGGATTAAACAAACATGTTTGCTCTCAGGCTAGACCATTAATCAAATTGCAAATGGTACAATTTCGGTATACAAGGTGTGGCTATTAGATAGTTCAACTAATTCTGTAATTCAATTTTATTTAATCCAAGCACATTGAAACTTTCAGGGGTTGTTTATGCTGTCCACTGATCAATATATATGTGACATGGTTCAGGCATGTATGCTGGGGTTTGCCTGACAAAAGCCCAGTGTCATTATTTAACCCTTTAAGACCTGAGCCTCAAAATGTCCACCTGGTCTTTTTTTTCTTATTTTGATTACAAAAGGGTCAGAAAATGTCCTGTGAGTGCTTGTGCCCATTTTTTGTTGCACTTTACAGCCAATATGGTGTCATTATGGTAATTTTACGGTAATTTCATCCAGCGGATTCCTGGGGGGGCACGAATGAAATTACCGTAATGACACCATATTGGCTGTAAACCGCAACGCCTCAGCTTTCAGAAACTTTTTTTTTTCCCAATAGCACAAACGGTGACATTTACGGTATTCCAAAGTGATGACGCACTTGGTCTTAAAGGGTTAAATCTTATTACACCATGAATATTGAACTGAAGATTCACTTTAAAATGATGTTGCAGATCAAATTGCAACTGAAAAAATGCTATTAAATATTTTCCCCATATCAATTGTTATGCAAGCAACAGTGACGGGGAACAATAGTGATATCTGCTGGGTATTTCTTACGTTTAAACAACATTTCCTTGTCAAATCCTACTTTGTGTGGGTGGCCCGAGAGAGTTTATTGTCCGACATTGCCATTGTTTGGTTCTTATCCATTGTCCCAGCATGAGACAGCTGATTTTCTCTGATAAAGTTCCGCCATGGGACAGAAATCTTGTAGGGAATTGAGAAAAGGCTGGATTGTTTTTATTATTTTTTATTTTATTTTTAAGGATACCATATTTTTGAAATTATATTCTGCACTTCGGTTTCCCAGTTTTAATGAGTCAAAATGTCAGGAGACTCATTCACACATTTGCAACTGTAAAATTTCAGTTCTAGGAATAAGCAGCAGCATAACAGCAGCCATGAGGTTTTTAGAATAGTGATAATGAGTGAGGTTGAATAGAATATGAGTAGAATACTGGCAGTTTGTGTTTCAACTCAGGCTGAGCAGAATCAAAGTGGTGCAGCGACCTTTCCAAAAGCAAAGGCATAATTATATTTCGTCAGCACATTATGCTGGTTATGTTTCAGAGGCTCTAGTTGGCAGAGGAATGCTGGCGGACAGTTGATAGCTGTAATGATCTCACCGCCTAACATTTCAATCCCTGCCTGTCTCACCCGTTTGTCAGCATTCTTGAGAACAGTTTTAGTTCTGTTGGGCTACTGTTGTTTGTTTTTCCCTAGAACATGAAATCTGAAAGGACTTCGTGAAATGCATTTACCAGTTTGGTCTCACCCATCTTGGTCTGTACTGATTCAATAAGCCATATTAAGAATTATACTGCTCTTTCACCTTGCATGTTACTATTAAATGAGGAAGCTAAAACACATCATGGAGCTATTCTCCAGAAATGTGTTGAGTCATATCTCAGTCCTCCATGTTTACTCTTAAACCCTATGAATCCCAAGTAGTTTATGGGCGTTTTTTTTGTTCCTGTCACATGCTTCCTCAGTGTTGGCTCTTTTTTTTTTTTTACTGCAGTATAAAGTCCTGCTTCTCCATGGAAACAGCACAACTGTGGTTAGAAGTAGAGAGTATAGAGATGTGCAGTATGAAAAAGTTATAGTGGCACAAGTCATAAAAAAGAAAAAACTAAAGTTGAATTATTTTGATTATTAAGTCACAAAAATGTTATAAACCTGGAATCAACATGTACAACATTGTTCCAAGTGCCCACAGGTGTTACCAACACTGGGGTTAAATTAGTGAATGTACATACTATTCATATTTTACATTTTATATTCTTAATTTGTTTCCATACTTATGAAAGACTTACGAAAAGTCACTGAATTTTTGTCACATGATAGCTGATCACAACTGAGTCACTTCATGGTTGTGCCGCGAAGTTCATAACTTTTTGTTTTTACAGAATGTTGTTAGAGCAAGTGGTTTATTGTTGTGAATTGTTTAATTCGTTGTATTTAAAAAAAGAAAATGATTTCGGTGAAATAACATAATTTTAAGCTTAGATTTGGTTAGGTTTCCTGACTGACGGGTACACCACAGATGATTAGCTGTGAAACCGTTGCAAAGATCTGATAATTCTTTCTGTTTTTACAGTTTCTGGTTCTGATAAACGGTGTCATTTTGCCAATCTTTTTAAACATAACATACCTTTCAAACCCGCTGGTGGTTTTTGAGGTTATAGGGTTAATATCAACCACAAACAATGGGACAGATCATTCTTGTGCAGCTATTAGATATCTTTAATTTTAACCCACAGTAGCTGCAATGCTGGCAATCGCATTAATGTGAGCTCTATGTTGTGAGACACTTTGCTCAGCTAAACTTACAGTGTAAGCACAGGGAAAACCATTACTACTGCAAATAAACAGCAGGATTTAAAGTGGGACTTCTTCTAATCCCCTCCTAGGCAACATGAGCAGTGATCTGGGATTCCACTATGTGTTCTACTGGGATGTTTTTCTCTTGTAGTTTAATCTCAATTCCTGAGCAAGCATCCTTTTTATGCCACTGATGTCATCTGAAACAGTGGTGTATGACATTTGAGATTCTCTGAGGGGACTAGCATGTGGTGTTGTATTGGCAGAGAGCAACAGGCGTGGTGACTTGCAAAAAATACCCCCACAGTGAGGTTACTGAGCTGCAAACAGTGGAGACACTGTCGGCCGGCTCTACTGTTATTTTAGGTTCACATGCTTTTAGGAGTTTGAGGCTCTGATGTGGGGATATTTCCTTGTTGATTCAGCCTTGTATTTGTTTATATAAACCAAGGAAACAAATAATTAGAGAAAATACTGTCTGTTATCTTATGGAAAGCAGACACAACATGCAGGACCATTGTGTTTTGTAATTTAAAGGCTAGAGATGTTCCCTAGATGGCATCTCTTTTCCATAGTCACTTAGCAGAAACTTCTCTGACAGTTTTGTTAATTATGATTAAAGCTTACTCCTGAGTGAGCTGCAAAGAGTTGCTGATTGATGTTTGCTTCAGGGCTGTTGCAAAAATGTAAATCCTTCAGACTACACTTAGTTAGACATAACAGGCAAAGTGACAAATGGTTTGTGTCTTGGCAAGATCACCATATGAAGAATTGGCCTGTCACAATTGTTATGTACTCACCTAATTGCAATTATTTAAGCTGACTGTGATCATTTGACATAACTGTGATCATTTTTAGTCACAGAAATGTCATAATTCAGTCCCTATTTTAACGTTGCACTGATACCACTACATTTAAAACTAGTAGAAAAAGATAATTCAATCATTAATTGCAATTATTTGTATGGTAATTAGTCCTCAGCTAAAATTCCATAATCATGACAGCCTTAAGAGGAGACTTGACATGAAGCAATTTATGTCCCACTGAATTGTCAGTGCTGTAGGGAGTTTGAAGGGTGAAGTTCAAAACCTGTTCAAGTCCTCAACTCTGCACACCTGGCCTGGATATCCTTTTTGCTTTATTGTTGTCACAAAGAATTGCAGAATGCAGCCTCCTTTAATTTCCACATTGGAACGAAGTGCAGGGAAGAAGTTTCAGACACTGTTTGAGCTTCTTCTGTAAAGGACTTGAGGACATTTATCAGACTTCACCCAATGCAGTGGAACCACACAAGTCTTTATACTTTCTATTTACATTATCACGTATGCAGTAGGACTCAGTAAACAGAATTTGATGTGTAAAATTAGTGGTGTTCCCCTTTAAGTGACTATTGTATACTGTAGCTATGAGCTCTGTGCCCCTTAACCTAGAGGCCTTATCCCTTCATGCCCTCTGTTCCTATTAGGCTCCACTTGGAATAATCACACCACAGAGGTTGGTCCTTGCCTGTACTTTTCCCAAGTTTTACTGGTTCAAATTTAAGGTGAAACACTACTGGCAAAAAGTTAGTTTTTTCATACACTTAGAAATAACTGTTAAGGGTTTTGGGATACTTTGCTTCCAAAACATGTCTTCTTTGAAACTAATAAAAAGAAAACATCCAAAATATGCATTCAGGTGTTTGTTTTACTACAATTGGTCCATTTGTGTCTGTAAATTTCAATTGTAATACACATTTTTAAAGGCTATTTTCTCAAAATTAGTTTTTTCCTCACATTATGAGCCAGGAATCTCTACTCCAGTAGCACCTACATACATCACACTTTTCCAGTTTTACTCCTCTATATATTCTTAAGGTTTTTCCTGGAGGATTGTGTTCATATATTGCTTACAGCCTGATTTGTGTACCATTTTATTCCTTAAAATGATACAAAATGTTTGGTTTTTTTTTGGCTTGGATTGATAAAAAGACAAAATCCACTCTGTAAAAACATTCCCTCTCTTATTGCAAGTACACAGCAGGGGAAGCTTCATTGTGATCTCTATTAGTTCAAAATTTGACCAAGTCCACCTGTAGTTTCTCCTAAAACCTTTCCTTTGGTTGGAACCCTTAGTGCTTAGTGTGGGTTTTCCTGTATAATGCTTTATACGCAATAAATGCAGTGAACTACAATAAACCACAATCCTGTGAGTAGCATGAGTTAATGTTTCACCAGACTACTCTCGTTGCTCATGTGTTGCAAGAAAGAGCTGAAGTGCTTGGATGACACATGGTATGAGGGAGGGTTTCTTTCCTTCCATACAGTCACTTTCGTGCTTCCAGACTGACTGGCAAAGTGTGATTTTAGAGCATCTGGTGAGGTCAAGCTGGAGGAGGTTGAGTAGTGTCATACTGAGTCACGCTACTGTAAGAGCTGTGGTTATTACTGAGCACAAGGGTTCTCAAACATTAGCGTTAATTTCAAAAATATACGTGATGTTGCAAGAAGTAAATTCTTGCTTCTTCTTTTTTTGACTGACTTTTCCTCATCTGACTAGTTTAGATAGTTCTGCTTCAGTTGGGAACTTCCTGCATCACCTGTTATGACATTGTGGAATCCTTACAGACTGGATGTGAACTTATACTGAACTTTTTTTATTCCACTAAACATTTAGTTTAGAAGACACCACTGTGTATCCCACTGTATCCCTATCACCATGTTTGAGGCTTCAAAACTTTGGTGAGAATTAAATGTGAATATTCAAAGCTTTGGATTATGTACCTGTAATTACAAGGCAATTAGCCTCAGTTGGTTATCTAATGTTGGACTTTGCGACATGCAGTTCACTTACAATTTTTAGGTCATGTGTTCATGTTCAAATGTGCAATATAAATGAACTGACTTGACTCATTTTCCCAAACTTGTGGTAGATTTGTGATATTGGACACTCTGCTTTTTCCAAGTCATCTTGGCAAATTTTGAATTTATCCCAGATCATGGATCATAGACTGCATCCAGACACTTAAATTTTGTAATCTTGGTATTGCATAGTTGTAAGTAGGGTTAAACGATATGCAGTACTCAAAGTATCAAAAAACCCTGCCATTAGTAACAATACTTTAACTTTTCACCCATTCTATTAGTATCGGTACTTAAAAAATGACGGCAAGTTAATGGAAGCCTGCTTCCACTCTCCACTAGTATAGTGAGCATTAGGGTTATAACGGTACACAAAAATCACGGTTTGGTACGTACCTCGGTACGGAAGTCACGGTTCAGTACGGTACGGTTCGGTTCTCAGTTAAGGGGGAAAAAAAACCTGCTCATAATTAATCCAACACATTTGTTTATTTTCTTAATTGATTTTAATGACAGCAGAGCGTCTCCCAGCTCTGGCTTCTTGTTGTTAGCATGAGCCATCCCATTCGCTAGCCATACAGACTAGACTTATCACAGAAGCACCGGCAGGAGAATACACGGTCCGTCACATCCTGTGGTCCACTGGAAACTCCGACTTGTTTTTAGTTCCGCAATACTGTGCAACTGTGAGATGGAGGTCCGCCACAACTGTGGGCACTATGAGGTTTAAGTTTTGCAATTAAAACAATTCTGTATATTGGCCATTCTTAATAGTCTTAAAATTTCCGTACCGCGGTACACCTCTTTACTGAAACGAAAGTGCCTGTACCGTACGGTTCAATACGAATACGTGTATTGTTACACACTTAGTGGGCATGCCAACTCCCTTCTTCTTCTTTTATAAGCACATTACAGCTTTCATGGTGAAAAAAATAGCCGTAGTTTGAAACGCAAGCGCTCTTGCCAACTATCTATGGATCGTCCTCAAAGCAAACATACAAAACAAAATGTGCCGTTATTTTGCTTAGAGCCAACAGTCAAACTGTTTGTAAAAGATGTTTTACCTACACAGACCAAAGCAGCCAAAATGTCTTGGCGAAGCATCTCACCAACAGTCAGGCCAACTTGTTCTCAGAGTTCAAAGAGTGGCAGGTCAGCAAAAGTAATGGATAACGTGCCCAAACCATTGTGCTTTATTTTCGGACAAGCAAACTTTTTTCACCATTGGCGTTTGTTTGAGCAACTGAGGGCAATAATAACAGTTTCATTTGACTCTATCCTTCTGGCTAACTTACCAATGTGGCAAACATGTCTATATGCAAACACAAAGTTCACAATGGTAACGTTAACTTTATGATAATTCACAAGCTGGTACAAATCAGGCGTTCACAAGTATGAAGATCAGGTATAAAAGGAGTTATCTAAATGAAGATTTCCTCCATTTTGGGTGGGATATGTAAAATGTATGCACAAACTATGGTTACAGTAATTCCCTTGTATTTTTTGTTTCTTTGGCTTCTTTTCACATCCTCCACTGCCTTGCATTACCATTGGAAAAATACTTTCTTTTTTGTCCATGTTCTCCCATCTCTTATTACATTATATTTTCTGGTGTTTTAGTTTTTTGTTGTGGTGTCGGTTAAACGAGAACTGGAACGCACTAATATTACATGTCCTTGTCTGAGAATAAGTGACAATAATTAAGGTTGATGCATAATGAATAGTGTTGGATTGCTCTTTTTTATTTCATAGACTGTTTGAGATTTTTGTGGTTATGCATGTATATAAAAAGAAATCACACCTTTGATTGCTTATTTAAACATCAGTTTCCCCAGCAAAGGTTGAAGATTCAAATAATTCAGGTCAGCCCTAGTGCAAATAGATTTTATATCAGAAGTTTTTAATTACAACTATATCTTCTTACATCTCCAGTCCATTGTTGTCCTTCAACAATACACTGAATAAAAGAGCAAAGCCATGAATAGCCACTGTGTTCATGTAATAGCACTCTGAGTCTCTTCTTTTTGCCAGTGGATGCTGCTCGCTGAAGAAGTGAGGTGTGAACATGTCCCTAATGAGGGAAAACATGAGGGTTAATGAGGCTGGCTTGCTTCTGTAATTGGCTTCATCAGCATCAATGGCAAGATTGCATTCTGCAGAGTCCTCTTAGTCAGTTCTTTGGCTCAGAGAAAAGCTCTGGGGACACAAGATGAACAGGGATCTTCATTGTCAGTGTTCAGAAACATCCTTGGATGGACAGCCAGATACATAAATGTGTAGAAATACATGCCCACTGTTCTGATCTGTTTGTTTGTTCTATTTCCATAGAGCTTAATTGGGAGATAGAACCGTCTTTATAACCACACACATGTACATACTTATCCACCTCATCATTAATCCTAATGTGCTGTTGGCAAATATTGCTTGGCCCTTTGAGTCTCGTATGTTAAAATGAAATCCATGCCATAAAATGAATCCAACTGACTCTCCACTAGAATGGCCTCATTGTGTAGCTGCTGACCGAAGGCCGGCTTGCTAGGGACAGAGGTGGCTGGCAGACTGCCTGACTGGGTAACAAGCTCACTCGTGACCCATGTGACAATGAGTGGTTAAGTGGAGTCTGTAAATGAGTGAGCCAGCATGACCTCATGCCACCTCTGTTGTCCAGACAAAGCACATGGACACCAGTGCCAGATGCCAACAAGGCATTACCATAATTCTATTTTTGCTACCAGAGGATGTCGCGTAGATGCAAAGATCCAACAATTTCTTCGCACTGTGTTACCAGAAAAGTCAGACCATCCGTTTGCCTTGAGATGACACATGTTGTAAATGGGTGTTATGTAACTAACGCTGAATTAAAGTGAATAATTTCAGCAGCAATAATGATTAACTTAAGTTAAGCCACATACCAAGTATTTGATCGGGATGAGGAAGAGAGTAGTTAGGGAATGAGCACATTGTTCTGGAGGGTTTAGTAGCACTCTAAATTCATCGTTATTGATATTATGCATCGTAATTCAGGGATCTGGGAGTTCGAAAACTGATCCATGATCACAGTTGTTGCATTTGCATATATACCAGATGGAAAATGGTGCACCTACTTCCTTGTGTATTTCCTTCAAGGCTTTTCTCTTTTTCAAATAACACTAAAAGCAGATGCACTTTTTTCTTTCTCTTTGCGGGCCATTGTATTGTGTGTCCAAAGGAACTGATTGTAGCAGCATAAAGCTAAAAGGCTATTACACTAGTAACATGAATGAGGATTCAGAACAAAGTATATGACTGTTTTGTGTTGAATCTTAATATCTGTCTGACTAATTTATTAAACTGTGGAGTTTCAGATCTTTAGTAGTGCTATGAAGCTGTTTTTTCCACATAAACAGTTCTATCAGTGGTGTCACACTATTCCAACTGAAAACCACCTCGGGGGAACATAGGAGGATATACTGCTGTTTGCCAGCAAGAACAGGAATGAAAAGAGATTGCAAGCTAGAGAACAAAGATCTAAACAAAGAAAGATTTAAAATGCTTTAAAATCATCATTGTAAATGTTTTATGAGAAAAAAATGCACTTCTCACATTTATTGGACCTCAAAGTTGGTGAGCATCCCATGTACCCATGTTTTTTTTTATAAAGCGTTTCCTTTGTCTCATACAAATGCAGCCAAAATTGTAGTCAGTTGACCAGCGTGGCTACTTTAAGTATCTTGTTGTCTCTCACAGTAATCTGCAGCGTTAGGCAGTGTTACATCATCCTAGCTTCATTTCATTATCTGGACTTTGGTTCACATTTATTGTCTCTGGACATTTGCTCTCAATGTCTGTGTTGTAATAGAGTTTTTAATAGGTGCCACACAGTATAATTAAGCAGTTAACACTTGTGAAGACAGTGAGAGTACTGTGGATGTTGTTGAATGCTTATAGACAAAGATAAAAGTGAAGTCACAGTCTGTTTTTATGTGGTTTTAACACATAAAATGAAAAACCTAGAGCCTGTAAAAGAGGTGCAATATTCTCATTTCCACTGTAAAGTCCTTCATATTAAGTGCGTGGTTTGTTTGTTGCAGCATTCATATGTTTTGTTGGTCTTGGATCTTGTTTTAGCTGAGGCATCTCTGGCTTTGATTGCTCCTGATTAGGCTTTTTGATTTTGCTGAATATTTCAATGTGGCTTGTTGAAGGTATTTGCAGGAGTGTCAGCAGGTGGTGAGTGGGATTTGGGGTTTTAATCATTAGGTGTGTGTGTGGTGATTTAAAATGCTTGATTGCTGTTTAACTGAAATCTGACGCTGGTAAGAAGCTGGTTGAGCACCCACACAGGCACATAAATGTGGATAGATGGGTAGTGATCAAGTAATGTATTGACATCTAATGTTGTCTCTTGAGAATATAGTCTCATTTCCTTCCACCTCGTCTCTAATCCTAATGTTGCTGCTTTTGTTGCAAACTTCACTGAAACAATTTGCTGATTATTTTCCAGTTGATTAACTAATGATTAGTAGACTAATCGATTTTACCCTCATTTAATGTAATCTGCTTTCCCTCTTTGCAGACTGCGACTCAGTGGGAGTACTGAAATGACCAGCCGGCATCCCAGCCATGCAGAGAGCACTCACTCCACAGATAAGCAGCCGCCTGCCGTGGCCCCCAAGCTCCATGTCCACCGATCACTGTCAAAGGAGACCATCACCATCCACTTCTCAGCTCTTGGGAAGGAGGAAGAGGAGGAGGAAGAAGAGCTGTACACTACGACTGTCTCCACTACCTCAGCTGCTCTGGATGACTCAAATATTGTGACAGCCTTAGAGGCAAGCGAGGAGATGTTTGAAGGGGTGCCAGTGGACTCTGCTGCTGGGGTTAGTGTCATCCCTGAATCATCCAGATTTTCTCCCATTTCTAGACATCACACTAACAGTTCTCCCACACGGACTCTGTCTTCACATGTTTCCGAGCAAAAAGCCTCAATTTCTAACTCCTCGCCAACAAAATCTTTGAGCTTTCCTTCCATCGACAAACCTCTCCGAAGCATGGTTAAATCTCTCTCCTCCGACGTTGAGTCACGTGATGGGGTTTCCTCTATTCCTGCTCCGTCAGTAAGACACAGGCATCTCATGAAGACTCTCGTTAAATCATTATCTTCAGACACATCCCAGGACTCATCCTCCTCCTCCTCCTCCACACCCTACCGTCTTCCAGAATCACGCCTCAACCTGCAACTCTTTAAGCAATTCACGCAGTCTCGGATACCGTCTGCTGCCATGTCATCAGTTAGCGATTCTAAAACTGCCCCCTCCTCGCCGTTAACCTCGCCAGATAACCGCAGCTTCTTCAAAGTCTCAGAAGTCGAGGCGCGAATCGAAGACACCAAGCGTCGTCTCTCTGAAGTCATTTCCGAGCCGCTCCAGCTGCTGAGTAAAATCATGGATGAAAAGAGTGGCAGCTTAGTTAGCAGCAGCATTTACCGGCCCAAGGTGCTCTCTGCCAGTGCCTCAGAACTCTCAAACATTACTTCTATCAATGGTCACCAGGAGAGCAACAACAATTACTGCATCAAGGAGGAAGAAGGAGGCGACTGGGAGGCTGAAGGCCCCAACAGTGGAGTCTCTAGTACAGCCGAATCACCTGCTAACCTCTCTGTCGACATAAAGAGCCCCAACAAATCATCTTCACTTTCCATGTCATTGGACAAGTGCTCCATGTCTGCTCTTGCAAAACAGGACGACGAGGACTTTTGCATCCTGTACAGTGAGGACTTCGATACTTGTACTGACACAGATGGTGATGGTGCTGACAGAACTGACAATACTGGAAGTGGTAGCCAAACTAAAGTGCCACTAAGTGGTAGTACTGAACCATGCAGTGAGGATGAATCTGAAAGTAATGCGCCAGCGCCAAGTGTTCCACACTATACTCTCAGCATCCTTACTGTGTTGGTCTATGGGTATTTTGTATTACCTCTGCCAAGTTACGTTGGAGGAATGCTGCTCGGGATTGGGCTGGGATTCCTTTTAGCCATCGGTGTTGTGTGGCTGACGGGACCAAAACCTTCTGGAGGTGACTTTAGACATTCCAGACACCGTGAGGAGATGTGGAATCTGGCCAAGTTGGACATCAAGGAACCAGAAATTTATAAGGTCAGTGAATCTTTTCCTTTTTTGGCGACTTTCATTCTTCTTGATTTCATTCTGCCTTGCTGAAGAATATTCTAGTGATATTTTTCGATAATTTGGCAATAATAACACAAGATTTTGGACTTTAGGTACATTACAGAAAAGAAAGGAAGTGTTTTCAGATTGGACTTGGACTGAACAAATGTTACTGGGATATTCTAACATTAACAAACGGGCTTGTCTGATAACACTTCAATAGTTCAACTTAAATAGTTTGGCTGAAACATAGTTCAAGTCACAATTAAGAAAGTTAAGACATTAAAGGACAGCTCTCACCTTCCACTGACTTCATCTAGTTATACTGCAGCTCCTGTGGATTGTATTTTATAGACAATGCCTCATATTGTCACCTAGGACTGAGCAATTAATTAAATATTAATCACATTCAGGGTTTGGGGTTGAACATGCTAAACGACCCGTGCTGATAAACTTGATTTCAGCATGGGTATATCTGACATTAGAATGCCTTATTTAACTCTTTTCAACGCAATTTATGGTCACGTACTTGCTCCAAACTGCTGCGGTGCGCTAGCTGAGTGGAGACTAGAGGCTTTTCTGCACACAGCTGCTTTGCTAGCATCTATGGTAGCTTGCATGTGTGGAATTTTGAAAACATCAATAAATGGTAGTGTCTATTAATAAACAAATGTTCAGCAAAGAGTTCCTCTAGGAGATGTGGTGAACTTATTTGCAGAATAACCTTATTTTGTGCATTAGCAAGAATGTAGCACAGCAAGAATTGAAAGCAGCATTGTTTTTTTTTAAATGGGAAAAAGCAATACAAGTATTTCGTTGTGATCTCAGTATCGATCAACATAATTATCATTTTGGCAATAATTATGTATCTCTATTGTCACCTACCGTCCTACCAAATTATCCCACATTTGTGTAATTGAAAAGTATTATCAGGTTTTATGCAGCTCATCAGATACCCTACCTTTTTTGGGTGAGATGCTGATGGAGCAGCATAATTCATTTTGCTGTTAAAATAAAAACACAAACCCTCTCAAACTTCAGTTAGTACATATTTAATACAGTTCGTGACATATTACAGAGAAAGGTCTGTAATATTTGCACATTAAAGCAAAATATCACAGAATCCTACACAGAAAATATTATGTAGATTAATCTGTTAGATTTTTTTCCTGAAAACAGTGAGTTATTCTTGATTGTGACACTGTGTACAGCTGTGTCTGTAAAAACAAAGGCAAACATGCCATTTAAGAGGCATATTTTCTCTGCAATTTTCACACTGAAATGACAGAGCAGCAAATAAACTAGAGATGGATCCTGAGCTGAATATAGTAAGATGAACTTCAAAGCCCACCACGCAGAGCAGATGACAACAAGCTGTTTAAGGCTTCACTTAAAAAGACAGCGGTTATGAGACGCTCTGTTATCAGTGGGAAGTTCACAGACAGAGTCATGTAACCTTTTCTGTCACTATCGGGGTATGTTACATGGGTGACAACACGCTGTGAGGAGATATTTACAATGTCCTCATTTTCCAAGCACAGTGTTGGATTGATGTCTTCTCTTTGTGTTTGTGGATGCTCAAAAGCATTTCTTTCTTCATATGTGAATCCTGGTAACCTTACATGTATACAGTACATAATTAAAAGAAAAACTCATGTGATTGGGAATACCTATTTATCTGAATTTTACATTCAATTGTTTTTCTAGTATTTCGCTGCTTAGACCTTGAAATGTAACCTACTTTATGTGAAATCGGTATGTGTTCCTTCCAGGGCTGGATGAATGAGATATTAAACTATGACCCAGAGACATACCACGCCACATTGACGCACTCTGTATATGTCCGGTTGGAGGGCTCCATCATTCGTTTGTCTAAACCCAACCACAACATTGCCCGCCGTGCCACACACAATGAACCAAAACCTGATGTTACTTACATCAGTCAGAAGATCTATGACCTAACCAACTGCAAGGTATGTGGTAGTTGTATTGACACACACAGACATGTAAAAATCACATTATATACATATTATATACATCCATTTTAAGGCTTTTATTTCATGATTCAGTGTTAAGTCCATAAAAAGTAGACCATAGCTGTGAAAGTTTCAAAGAAATGTAAAGAAATTAAAATCTGTGTTTCTGATTTTTCCCAAATCTTCCCTCAGGTGTACCTGGCGCCTCAGAGCCTGGCCAGGAAGCGAATATGGAACAAAAAATACCCCATCTGCATTGAACTTGGCAAACAAGATTACTTCATGTCAAAAGCGGAGGGTGACAGGTGGGAGGCCAGTGAGGGCATGAGCATAAGGGACAGAGGAGAGGGGATGGGAGGAGTCCAGGAACGAGGATTTGCATCCTCCTCCAGAGACCTGACCCTCTACCTGTTTGGAAGAACTGGGAGGGAGAAGGAGGAATGGTTCCAGCGGTTTCTTTCAGCCTCTAAGCTCAAGGCAGACTTGAAGAAAAGTTCCTCTGTTGTGGGGAGTAAGAAAGGTGAGTAAAAGTGATGCTTGTGTCCATAAAATGTTTGTAAAACAAAGATTTTTTTCTTTATTAGTCCTTCTGTCTTTTTATTCAGGTCTAAAATTATGCATGTTCACTGGTTTTATAATTTTTATGTTTGGGGTCTCATAGAATATGTTCACCTGCTATAATGCTCAAAAACATTCATTTTCTCATACTGGACATTGCTGCAGCACTCTTTCTTAACTGCTGATAGAAATGCTTCATTTTAGCTTCTGTTTCTTTAAGGCCCCCTTTTGCTAAAAAGCTCACTCTGCTCTGATTTCGAGGTGGCATTGGTTATGTACTATAACTCTAGATCTGAGTATAGCGATGTACTCCGAGCAGGAGTGGCTCTAGTAAGGAAATAATGGCAGGCTGCGTGGAAGCTGTTCATTCTTTGTTCGAGGCTAAACTAGCCACAAGGCAGGCATTATGTAAACGTTTAACATGGTGACATAGATAAGTAATGGAAGAAAAGCCTGGACCTTTTAGGCAATTAAAAAACTGTGTTTTCTGTCGGATAAAATAACTCCCTTTGCTGTAAACTTTGGGTTTTGTAAGTTTGCAGGCCTTGTACATGCACACAAAAGCTATAGCTTTTAAGCTATATACAGTTGTCAGACAGTAATATCTTTTGTCTCAAGTCAAGTTCAATGGTTAGAGAAAAACCCTTTTCAAACTTTTGTCTGAATGATTAATAAAAACATTGACTTCCCAAAACAAGTTTATTTAAAAATATAACCTATTAAAGGAAAAGGAAAGACACAATATGCATAGAATGGGTTCTTTAAATTATTGTAAGGGTGTTTTAATTCACTTTGCTCCCATGCGTGTCATTCCTCACCTCTCCCATATGTTTGCTGTTACCCACAGCTTCAGGCTCTCACAGTCGCAGCAGCAGCCGCAGCAGTCTGGATGAGGCCTTGGCATCTCAGCCCCGGCCGAAGGACTCTTCAGCCTCCTCTACAATGGCACCCAGTGCCAAAACCAAGCCTCTGTTGGACTACAGTGTCTACATGGGCTCCTTACTGCCAAAACAGTTGGCAGTCAGCCCTACAGCTGCCAGCCCTGTTCTCCAGAGTCCACAGAGCAGCCCAGGGGCTGATAAGAAGGTAGCACATACTCATCTTCCATTGACACTTTTAGCACATTTTCCTTTTTAATTTCCTTCCTTAGGTGCCAAACTTGTCATGTCATTTACAATTTACCCTTATAGAGTTACAAACACTGTCATTATACTCAACAAATAATTGCTAATATTGTGGTTTATTCTTGCAACGGTGTACTCAGATGGATAGAACCAGCTGTATTGGTAGGGGATTAAATATTTTATTATCCTTTACAGAGATTTAGGGTTCATGTTTTTTGGTTCTCCGTTTATAGTAACTCATGTGCTCTGTCTGTAGCTACAGAACCCCACTTCCGCTCAGGTGCAGCCTGTGGGAGAGGAGGAAGATACTGTTGCCTGGGTGAATGCGGCTCTTGGTCGGGTCTTCTGGGACTTCCTGACTGAGCCCTACTGGGCTGAACTGGTCTCCAAGAAGATTCAGATGAAGCTCAGCAAGATACGAGTGAGTGGAACAAGGCCCATAACAACCTTCTCCCTTTAGAATATAAATTGAAACAGGCAAATGAGTTGAGATGAAGTACAAAACAGTCATGCTCACCTTCCTTTTGACAACATGAGTCCAGCCACACACAGAGAATAAATATACAGATGAATTCTCCAAATGTCAGTGTCTATATCTGTGCAGCTTTTTAAATGCCTCTGCAGCTCTGCACTGGGTTTACAAGCAGAGGGAGAAAGACAGAAACACTGCATCATTCACTTCTATCTATTTGTAATGCAAGGTCTTTCTTATCCTGTCCCCTGGACAAACTTAATTTGCTTCATCATATAATATCTTAATCTGTGCGGCCATCCACAATATCCTGTGTGGAAATATTGCAGCCTTAATACTACTGTGTGAAAAGACCTGTTCAGTCCTTCTGGGACTGACACACAGAGACAGTTGATTGAAAAGTTTTCCCTGTGTGTATATGTAAAAGTGTTAGTTTAATTTTGTACTCTTCACAAATGATAGTTTCCTCAAAATTAAAACAAATGATAACAATATATACATTGACCTCTATAGCCCTTGTCAGACGTGCATTCCTTTCTGTTATTCTGACCACATCTAAATGTGTCAGCTCCATGTCTGAGGCATGGTCCATACTTGCATAAGTATTTTTAAAAAAGGGGAGTTTTCCTTCTTTTTTTCAAAGTAAGTATCTAAGTACACACGAAAATGCAAAATTTAAAAAATTTAAGATCTGTCAACAGAATGCCAAACCACAAGGATGAGATATACCCCTAACCATAAAGCCATGTTGGCCAATCAGAAGCCAGAAAAAGCTATTAATGTTTACATTAGGCTACCAACAATGGTGCATCAAGGAAGAGTGGAATAACATGCGCAGACTGATTGTAACGCCTCTGTTTCTCAATGTAGTGAAAGAGTAGTTGTACATTTCTGTGCAGCACCAGCACTATTTTGGCAACATCTACCATTGCACAAAATCACCTCCTGTAAACAAAGAAGGTAAAAGTACACAGTCTGACTTCACAAGCCAAACCTGAGTTTCTACCTGTCTACATGTCAACACTGAAAACTGAGTTTCTGAATATCTTTACCATGAAAGAAGTTTTTCCAGTCACCTAAAACTGCATTTTCATGTGGACGAAAGGCCAAAATGGACAGACATAATATCTGTGTACATGTGGACAGAACTAGAATTGGCACTAGATAACTTTTCAGTAAAAGTTGCAATCTTTCAAGATAGGGCCATGTAACATTTATGAATCAATTTCAACGTGATACAAGTCTGAACTGCGTGCAGTCACTTTAATAGACAGGCACTCACATGCATTACAATGTATTGATGTAGGGTGTGTTATGTTTAATGGGTGATATGGCAGTCTAAGAAGTGGTGCTGTAAAAACTGCAACAGAATCCCATCCTTTGTTTCGGGGAATGCCCTAAACATGACAGAAAATCCCCCTGAAACATGCATACATTCATCTTCAATGTTGTAAAAGCAAAAGTGTGACCATCATGCATTATGTGTCATTCGATGTACTGTATGGTAAATGTCACATGTTTACTGCGACTCTCTCCATCACTGTGGTGCGTATGTCGCAATGAATCATAAAAGTGGTCTTTGTCAGAATGACAGAATACTGTCACTTTAGCTGATTTATGACAGCAGCAATGTTATGGTACATGTCTGAAAAGGATGTAAATCTGCTTTAAACAAGGACTTTTTGTTTGCTTTAAATAGTTTTCTCAATTTTCTCTCAATTGTGCTGTATTATAATCCTGAAATTAATTATTAGTGCACAGTGTCATCAGCCCAGTTATTTGCTTCTGTCTCTTTCAGTTGCCTTACTTCATGAACGAACTAACCCTGACGGAACTGGACATGGGCTCGGCCACTCCCAGAATCCTTGGAGCTTCGAAACCGAGCATTGACTATCGAGGCAAGAGAGAAATCGAATCATAATGCACGCACACACACACACACACACACACACACAAACTGTGGATGTCATAAAAACCTACTGGAATATCTGGTCAGTAACACCAGCCATTAGGTCTTTGTAGTATTGTGCAGCGTTTGTTAAACCACAGAGCATATTTGACTGTTTCTTGTGAAAGCATTTGCAGTCAGTTATCTATGTTGACAGTAGAGATAACAAAGATGAAGGGGTAGTAATGTAAACCAATTATCTGTCAGGATAAATATTCTGTGTGGTTTTTTATATAAAGTTGTCACAATTTCGGGTTTCTGCATGCAATGGAGTCTTTAAAATCATCTTTGTTTTATCCAAAGTGCAGGCAAACATACCAACAAATACACACATATACTACAAAAAAACTAATTAATTGCACACTCAGAAATCAGACTTTTCCTGAGCTATTGTGAAAATTTGCAGATCTTTTCTAGGGCAGATAAAACATATTGATTTAAGCAAAAATATCCCAGAGGTGTACACATGAACAAAACTAAAAGGGCACTCTGCCAGTTGTTGCATAGTTCCATAACTAGCAATCTCAAAGAAATGGATCTGAATAAACACCGTAATTGAATGAACTTTTACTGTGTCCATGCTCCACCTCTCCACCAAGTTTCATGAAATTCAGCCTAGTAGTTTTTGCATAATCCTGTTGGCAGTCAAACAAACAGACAGCACTGAAAACATACCTCAGCTGAGTAATATATCTGGCTGTGACACCATTTTCACTCAGCCACCACACTATGATCTGAACCGTGACATTACAGAGAAGAAGAAGTGGCTAACCACAACCTGACCAGAGTACAGTTCTATACATTTGCATAAGGAAGCATAAGACCAGATTTCACAATCAAAATTACTTGCAGCACAAATGTCCCATTTAGAGAGCTGATGTTTGTGTAACCATGAAGCCTATTCTTAAAATTGTCTCGGCTTTTAGTATGTGATTCTACTGTGACTTTATACAAACCATCAGCCAAACTGTCAAAACTTCAAATAATATCAATTTTAAAACTTTGTTTGACAAATTGAGTAAAATGACAGATTAAGTGAACACTTCTGCAATCAATGGACAGAAGTGGTTTTTTTGTCTCATGACTGGCCGATGCTCCCATTCTTTCTCTCGTGTTCTTGCTGTGACTAATAAGATCACAATACTGAGGCTGTGCTCTCTATCCAAAAGAATAGCAGCACTGGTGACAGCTGTCCTAACTCCCCATTGAAAGCAGCACTGTCCAGACGGAGATGCTCACAATTCTAACCATAGACACTGCTAACAATCAGTTAGAATGCTTATATTGATTTAAAGCAACAGTAGAAACAACAACTAGTGAAGATTAACTCAAAAATGTAATCTAAACAATTGCACGTCAATATCTTGTATTCATTCTGTATTTGTAGTAAGAGGATTATCCACTTCCAGCTGCTAGGACTACAATAACTAAATATATTTTTTAAAATACAGCAATGAGGATGCCATGACATTTGTTGTTTTACATGTTTGATAAGTTTTCAGTGGCATTTGGTCGCTCTTAGTGGCCTGTTTTGTCCTTTTTCCCCCTACATTCTCATTATTTTATTTCATTTTACAAGTTGTTACGTTGTTTTCTGTCATTGTTGTTGCCTCTTTTAACAAGTACAGACAGCACTTAGGTCAGCTCGGGTTGTTTTAAACCGCAGACAATGGCTACAGCTGCTTTGCTCAATGTAGTGGTATGCTTGAGGTCAAAGAGAGATGCTTGTTACTTGTACACTCTCTGCTGGGTAAATAAAGTGCAAAACTTTCCCTTCCTCTACAGCTGCTGACCAGCAGTAACAATGCTCAGAGCTCGGTAGAGTACTGTTGTTTACTGCACAGCTAGAAGCTTTGGATGTATGGAACTGGAAGGCTCACAGAAACATGTGTGTGCTTGATTAATGTGAAGAAAATCTCCTTTCGCAAAGGTGTTACATAGTGCAGATCCTGGAAAATGCCTCATAAGAGAGCACCTTGTTTACAGAAGTCTAATGGAATTTGATTGGTTATTGAACTCTTAGTTGAGTACAATACAGGCAGGCCTTAAGCCCTTTAGCAGGTCTTTTCTTTGGAGCAGATAAATTGAAGCTTAGCTATGTGAGGT
The DNA here is from genome assembly GCA_900302755.1 of Chromis chromis. NCBI lineage: Eukaryota > Metazoa > Chordata > Actinopteri > Pomacentridae > Chromis > Chromis chromis. Next base: position 23,666 of record OMNN01040404.1, on the reverse strand, counting down.
CTTAGCTCTGCACAGCTATGCAGGCTCAAGTGGTGCTAAAGTTTCAGCTAACTGTGTTCTAGTTTTGATCACAAGAAGCTTTTGTACGTCATTTTTAGAGGAATTCTTCTATGATCTTTCAGACATGCAGCCTTGAGCTTCCCGTCTCTCTGTACCACATTACTTTTGTCATCCCCCTCACATTCTGTGGCAGATCTGTCTTTTCATCTGTTTCACATGTACAGTCTCCTGCTCTGTTCCTAGTTTTCTCTTCCCCTTGCATTCCCTTTCATTTCATCTTCCTCTTTGTGTCCTTACTCACTTTTTAGTCTCAGTATCTCTCTTCCTCCCTCCTGTGCTATGACTCACTGCCTCATTTTTATCACTGCAGCACTCACATAACCCTATAATGAGAGCAGGAAATGATTGCATCTCCAACTGAGATGGCAAAGGCATTTCTTGGATCAGTTCCAGGCAAAACACACCTCAAAAGCCTCTTCAAACACAATCAGTGTGCATTGAACCCAGTTTCATTGACTGTGCTGATAGGTTGTCAGCTTTATTTGCACTCACATTCAGAAGCTGCTATATGTTGCCAAATGTTTTGATTTCTTTCTATCAGATTGTAAGTGAATTGATTCAGATCACCCACGGCGAGACCTAAATAACAAGCTGACACATTTTTAGACACATTTCTTGGAGGTGAGAGAAAGCAGGAAGGAGGCAAGAGGTGTGTGCTTCCAACAAAAGACTTTTTATCCATTTGGCTAAAGATTACTGAAGGCATTTAGCTTTACTGAGCCCTGTGCATGTTTCACTTTAGAGTATCTACCTCAGCAGGGAAAGGTAATGTTAAAATCTGTTTTTGTACTGGTCTGTTTCATGATCAATGGCCTTTGACTTTGAAGTTTTTGTAGCAAAACCTCCAGTGGAAACGGTCAGTTTAGTTTTCCTTTTCAAATTTCCACTGGTGTTACTGTGGCTGTATCCTCCAGGCATCTCAAGTTCTGCCTTTACCTCGTCTCACCCCGCTCCTTCCAGGAACAAGCATGCTGAGTGCAGTGGATCGATTAACTTCTCCAGCTGTGTATGTGTGCATATCTTCAGAGGCAACTGTCTCTGTGTCCTTGTACCTCTGTAGTACTGCACATTTGTTTTTACATACACATGCTCATGACTTTCTGTATTGTACATCTCTGGAAGCATACAAGCTGTCACCCAGCAAATGTAAAGGCATTTCTTTGTAGTGTTCATGATGCACTGCCGACTCCTCACCATGTGGCTTCATGACTTTACCCCAATTAAAGAAGCACTGCCTTGATCCAGCAGCTTGTACTGAGGCTCTTTTCTCCTCTCTCCATCTAACAAAGCTCAGTGCCCTGCATAAACACCCAGCCCAACTAGACTCATGCTACACTTCTCAAGACTGGTGGGTCAAGCAAGGCCTACTGGGCTCATCATATCCACCATGTTAACTCTGCCTCGCTGTCTTTCTGATTGCCTGTCTACTTTCACTTGGTGCTGTCTTTCGCTCCAAATCCTTTTTTCCCTGCTTTCACTTCTTCACGGCCTGTTTCTTTTTAACAGGTTCTTCTTCTCTGATTGTTTTTCTCTCTAGCATACTAGACTTATTGCGTTATCAAGTCATTTAGCACAGCCATCTGGTGTTTAGACGGCGCACCGAGGGGAAGTCAGCCAGTTTGTGCATTTTCTGCCTTCCTACAAGTCACCTGATAGTATCTGAACCAAGTAGACTAGTAGAGTATTTATCCTCATTAACAATCAAAAACAAACACTTTAGAAAGACTATATTGATAATACTGCCCCCCCAAGTAGAAACAGAATAAGCCTGAGATCACTGACACATGTTAGAAAACCTGTAATCACTGAAACAAAATTGAGTACACTCATGATTTCCAATTTACTTAACTGCATGAACATAGGTATAAAATGACCTGTCAACACAAGAACTTTCTCAGTTTTGAACCTATGGGCTGTTTCTATCTCCATGTTTGCATCATGGCTCAATGTGTTGCTTCACACAGATAGAAGGGGATACAGAAAGATCAGTGACTGACTAAAAATCAGTTAAAACACAGTTGCAGCAGTAACCATGTGGTGTAGAATGAACCATAGTACCACTAATCAGAGCCACAGTGGTCGTCCTCCCAAAATGACAATGACATTTAAAGTTGTCTGGTGAATAATAGGAGGACATTCTTTGGTCAAATGAGACCAAAATGTATTTGTTGGGCTCAGATGGGGTCCAGCATGTTTGATGTGAACATGATGAGGACTGCCACAGTGAATGCATAGTCCTGACAGTAAAGCACAGAGGTAACAGTGTGATGATATGGGGGTGCCCCTCCAGGAAAGAACAGCTGAAAAAATACTTTCTCTAGAATAGTAAAACATCTTTTCATGAAATTGGTATCCTCTGTGCTGAGGAGGACTGGCATATATAAAATAATAATAATAATTAAAAAAAATACTAATAAGGAAAGATTTGAATCTCAGTATTTAAAGGTGTACAGACTGTTGTTGCATTGAGTTCTTACTGTGGGGCCTGTATTTTTTAATATAGTAGGTAGTGAAATGTTTCAGTTTCATATAAAAACAAATACTCTGCTGATCATCTTAGAAGCAAAGCAGTTACTGTATAATCATTTGACATTTAATCGATGTTGCACAGGATATACGTCCTGTATATGTATACTTTTGCCTGATTAAAAATCTTATCCCAGGGTTACTGTCAGGAAACCTATCTAAATCTAATTATAGGGATTCTGTTCACTGTGCAGCAAACGGTGCAACATGTATGTGTGCACTCATTTTAGACTTTAACATTGCCGATGTGCACACATGCAAGGTTCATTGTTTTTTGGATCAGAATATCCTAATGGCCTTCAATCTTACCTCAATTCATCTTTACTGCATCATCTGTCAAACTTTGCTGCCCTCCAGTGGGGTACAGGCAAACCTCACCCGTGCTTATGGTGAGATGTGACTCTTTGTACACAAGAACATGTGACCCTGTGTTTTGAAGAGGGAAGGGAAAAAACAGAGCACGCAAAAGGCTGCCCCATGCAAGCCAAGCTTTCGATGGAGGCTTTTGAGGAGTTTATATAATCCAGATTACAGCAGATTTGGTAGTGCGGAGGTAAAAGGAGCAGAGGGAGACTGGGAGAGCCCTGTTTCTGCAGCCGGTCCCCCCTGCTGATATCAAACAAGGGCTGGGGGGGAAGATTGCCTGCTCTCCAACTGTTTTTCTCCTCTGTTTAAAGGACCTTGTGATCTCTCTCTCTTTCTTTTCCCTTCCTTCCCCAGGTCTTTCACTATGTCGTTCTCATCTAAGCAGAAGGATCAAGAAAATAAAATCAGTTGGAGTCCCCACTTCAGTGATGCTTGGGGGGAAAGAGAGAGATGCCACAGAAAGGGCAAGACAGTGATAGAAGAACGTGAGCAGGGAGAAAACAAAGCAGCAAGAGACAGGCAGAGAGGAGAGGCAGCTAGGACAACTGTGGCCTGAAGAGCTTTCAGTGTCTGGGCCTTAAAACCATAGCCACATATATTCAAATCCTGCTTCTTTTTAAGAATCACTACTAAATGGGAGTTGCACAAGTAATTTAGACTTGGTACATGGAATATCGGTGGAAATCAAAGTTTATGTAATTGCTCAGAACATTAAAAGAAGCCTGAATAAAATTTGTTCGGCTCCAGCATGTTTGTAGTGAACCTGACCAGGACTACCACAGTGAATGCATAGTCCTAACAGTGAAGCACAGAGATGGTAATGTTATGATATGGTCCTGCATGAGTGCAAAAGATGTTGGGGAGATGACATTTAAATATGGCACCATGAATGCCTGTAGATATATCGAAATGATTCCTAGCCTGCGGAAGCTTTGCGGAAGAGGAATATTCGAGTATATTAATGATGAAAAGGATACTGCCTAAATCACACAAGAGGTTCTCCAGATTAAAAAAGTTAAACCATGACATAGCAATGGCAAGAGTAGCAAAACATCTTTCCATAAGTTTTGTATTCACAATGATAGGTATGTACTAATAAATAGCAGTTGGACAGTATAATAATGATGACAACGAGTACTTTTTTTTTTTTTTTTTTTTACCATAAAACTATTATGTAACATAGATAGTGGCGGATCTGTTGCGTATGTGTCTTTATCCCCAAATTTTACTCTTTACAGTTTCACTTGTCAGATCAACATTTCTAATAATCACTGTATATTTATCAGGTCTGTGGTTCGACCTGGAGGTCTCCTACAGTGGCTCCTTCCTGATGACCCTGGAAACCAAGATGAACCTCATTCGCCTGGGCAAAGAGGGAGAAAGCCTCCGCTTAGGGGAATTTGGCAAAGATGGGTAGGTTGAATCAACCACCATCATACCACATGCACATTTTAGAACAGCTTTGATTGGACTTGATGCCGTTTCCTCCTTTACTCAGGAAAACAGTGCTATTCTGTGTCAGGTGTCTGCCACCTTACTTGGCACCTCATCTGTTTCACTCAATGTTCTATATCTTTTCTGTCTTTTATACCCCCTGCTCCCCCTTTTTGTTTTCCCTCCTGTTACCACCCTGTCCTTTGGATTCTGCCTTTATGCGGCTCTTAATCGGATGTGTTTCTGCTGTTGGTGAGTGCTGCTGGACTTTCAACATCGTCATCTCTTCTGTTCATTTTCCAGTTACATCTTGTTTGTCTCATTTCCTAATTCCATCTAATGCTTCATCTAATTAATTATTCATTTCTTAGCGTCTTCAGTGCTTTCATCCATGTATTTCGTTGTTTTCATGCCAAATATTAATTCTCAGCAATAAAGAGGAGTCTAATATGTTTATATATGCCAATGTAAATATATCACAGATGGTACTTTTTCTGTCTTGGGATACCTCAGCTCAGATATTCTGCAGTGATTGTGGACATTTATGTCATCGATAGGGAAACTGCAATGATTGGTATCAGTGTTAATACCAAGCTTACAATCTGGATTGGTGTTTCTATAAACTACAGTGTACATTTACAGTATGTACTTTTTGGGGTTAGACTGGTTGCCAGTAAATAAGAAGTGAGACAAATTTTCCCAGACATCATAAGGAAACACGTTTAGATTCAGTTTCACATCAAATTACAACTGAAAGATTGAAATACTATTAAAAACACAATGTTACAATGTTACAATTTCATTTAGCAGACGCTTTTCTCCAAAGCGACGTACATCTGAGAAAAGAACACAAGCAAAGATCTAGACAGAAGGCGCCAAGGCCAGGAAGAGCAAAAATTCTGTATTAGGTCCTGATTGAAAAACAAAGCGATCCACGTTTTTTTTAGGTTCAATTACTAAATTATTCTTTAAATAATTATGCATATGTTAAATAAGTATTATGTGCATGAGTTAGTGCATGCATATGTGTGTGTTTGTCTGTGTGTGCTCACCCTAATCCATTTGTACTTGTCCATGCATTTCCAGATACAGGCCACGCACTTACTGTCTGGCTGACAGTGATGAAGAGTCGTCCAGCGCCGGCTCATCAGATGAGGAAGACTCCTCAGACATCTCAAATGATTCTACTGGAGCAGACGGGTGAGAGCGAATTTATGTGCATTTGTGTGATACAGCTGTTTTGTGTATGTAAAAGGTGTGCAAACTTACAAAGCCCAATGTCCATTCCAAAGGGAGTTATTATCTGCCTGTCCTCTGTGGTGCCTTGCTGTCCCCCAATTATTTCCTCTCTAGAGCTGCTTCTGCTAAGTGTACAACCCTATAGTCACAGATCTGGGGTAACGGTACATAACAAATGTTGCCTCCCTTTCATCCGGCCATCTGACCAATTAGAGCAGACTGGAATTTTTGTTAAGATTGGAAATGGCTACACTGAACACATAATGCATGCAGACCTTGGCAGAGTGGATGTGCCCCCAATCATATCTATTTAGTGGCTTCAACTGCAGTGCATGTACAGAAAAGGGTTGTGACAAAACAAGACAGTGGGCTTTTGTATAGAGATTATTGTGTCTTTGGTTCCTGGACCCAGCACAGCGCTGTTAAACCTTGTGTACATTAACATCTACAGACCACAGTAAACTCTGTCAGAAATAGACTAAGCAATTGTGAACTGCTTCTGGCAAATAAATGCTGACAAGGGAATCAAAACTCCAAAGTGGATGCCTTGTTTGATACAAATTAGTAATTTCCTGTGTACTGGTAGTTTAATTTTAAAAAATTATAAACAGTTCATGACCCATTTCTTTGAAAAAAAAAAAGGTCCACGTGCACCTCATATAAAACATATAAATGGTCGACTGGTCAATTTTTACGTTTGCAGCATGGATCTTGGTGTGTGTATGCACTACTTTTGCGCTGCTCACATGCGTGGTGTAGCTATTATCATTGATCTTAGTGGAAGCATAGTGTTGCAGCAGCTGCTCTGCAAATGGTTTGCATATGTTATGTGTAGTCATGTGGTAAAAAGGACAAAAGCTAAAGCGGAGTGTTTGAGACAGAGGGTGGGGTGTACAGCGTGAGAAAACTGTAATATTAAACCATACATGTAAACATATTCTAGTAGATCCAAAAAATACAATTAGAAGCTTGTTAATGTGTAAAATATGTGTCGGTTGTATCAGTTTCCTCTTCCCGAAACTGAAAAAATTGAAACAAATATAATTAGGTTTCATGGAAGTACAGCTGAGCTAAATTTAGTCTGGTTTAACCCTGAATGTCTTTTTATTTACTATAAATACAGTTTTGTTGGAGGACATAAACCGAGCAAGATCATGCGCTTTGTGGACAAGATTACCAAGTCCAAATACTTCCAGAAGGCCACAGAGACAGAGTTCATCAAAAAGAAGATGGAGGAAGTGTCCAACACACCCCTCCTGCTCACAGTGGAGGTGCAGCAGCTCCAAGGAACGCTGGCTGTCAACATACCGCCTCCTCCCACCGACAGGATATGGTATGTGAAGGAAATGTTGTTTTCCTTCAACCTAATCAGTGGAATGCTGTGCAAAGTGAATGTCCTTGTTTGTCAGAGTGACAAATAATCACATTTTCCTTAGAGGTGGCTCTTTTCCCCAGACAGGAGGACACAGTCAAGTCTGTTGCAAACAAAGGTCTTTAAGACGACTCTGAATTAGTCAAATTTCCTCTTGCCTGTCAACACTTACTGAGGCACAATCCACATACCTTTATTTCTAAGTGATAGACCTTGAAACACACACTGTAAGGACATCCATACTCAGAACAAGTAAAATTCATTCTACCATACAACTGCATGTTTTATTAACAACAAATACATGTAGCACCTAATATACTGTATGTCTTTCTGCAATACATCACTGTCCTCTGGTGGTAGTAGCTGTACTTGCAAGAAGTTGTTCATTTGCCATTTATCAACAGTGTTTGTGAGTAAATGGTTGGTTATTTTCTGTTGCAGGTATGGCTTTAGGACACCGCCTCACTTGGAACTAAAGGCCCGACCCAAACTGGGAGAAAGAGAAGTCACTCTGGCTCATGTTACGGACTGGATAGAGAAAAAACTGGATCAGGAATTCCAGGTAATGATGAACCTTTTTTTTGTTCCTGTAATTCCGTAACACAATCCCCTTTCACACAAAGTTGGAAGTAGTCAGGGGCTCTGCAGAGGTTACGAGTGCTTGTTGCAACATAGAATCAAAAATAAAAGTGGCATTTGTGCTGCATCTCAGTAAGCACAGCAATCACACAAAACTTAAAATAAAACATATATTGACAAACTATTTAATACATCCAGCATCTTATATGAGGGTTAATTTGAAGGTTCTGGGAAATGTTTTTGGTGCACAGTCACATGCCTGGAACATATGCGATCAGTAACTATAAGAAGTCAGGATGTCACATGATATTGTGCTATCAATAGCGGGACCTTTATTCTATAAGTTTTACCACTGACAGGTTTGCAATTTCTCCTTAGACCGCAAACTGCAGCATGGAGCAAACATTTTGTGTCAGTCAGTAGCTGCAATGATAAAACCCTAATATGGAGGGTCATCATTTGTGATGAGAGGTGGTGTCTACAGCTACCACTGAGAGAAGAAACAATAGTTTTCGCATTGAAAGAACCCACAGTTTCAAAATCAGACAAGGCACATCAGGTCAGCAGCACCAGGATTATGCCTGTTGTTTTCTTAACATTCACTGAATTTTGCACCGGGAATTTGTTGACCAGGATTGGACTGTCAAAGGGGAGCTCTACAGGTAATGTCCTGAGGTATCTGAGAGAGAACATTTGTCACAAACCTGAACTGTGGCATGTTGGTGTACCAATGCACTGTGCACCCGACTACAGCATGTTGATTACACACAGGTTTTTTTTTTAACCACAACAACATAGTCATCACTCTACAACCACCTTAAGGCCAATTCATGCTTTCTGTCCTTAAGGTACCTCCATCCATTATCTATACACCGCTTAATCCTCTGTAGGGTCACGTTGGGGCTGGAGCCTATCCCAGCAGAATCAGGCAAAGGCAGGGGACACCCTGGACAGGTCGCCAGCCTATCATATAGAGACAGACAACCAAGCACACTCACATTCACACCTACGGACAATTTAAAATAATCAATTACCTATTGTAGTATAAACAGAGCTGTGTCCACTATACACTTAACGGCCTGCGCACATGGGTGCAGAAAGCATGAATTGGTCATTAATTGCTACATTTGACTCCCTTTGAATCCTTCTTTCTCCACAAAATGAAATTCAAGTTGAGGGGTCACCATTTTGACACACTTAAAGAGATTCAGCGCTGATATTACTTGACATGTTTACCTAATGGGACTTCCAACATTTTTTGGTTTTTATAGGGGCAGTCTTTGAACTTCACCTCTTCTAACAGACAGTTGCACACTTTCTGTGATGTGCCAACTACTTGTGGTGCATTTAAGAAATGTCTAAAATGTGAAGAACCCCAAAAAATGAGAGACCACTGACTGTCCCATTTTTCTCTTTTTTCTTTTAGAAAATTCTTGTGATGCCAAACATGGATGATCTGTGGCTGACTATCATGCATTCTGCCATGGACCCTCGGACAGCTGGTGGACCCTCAGTGGACCCAGACCCTTTGCAGCCAGAGAGGGACAGCACCAGCCAACCATGAAGATTGTTTACAGTATTTTCTAAAGCTTATGAAGTCACAAAATGGGAACCGGAGCCAAAGTCGATAGGTCTGGCGCTACTGTAACACAAACACATTCCCGTAGTGAGTTGCTTTCTTACTTAAAATAGAAGAGACCTTACAAATTTCACAGGAACAAGGCAGAGTTGACACTAAAGACAACCTGTTGCTTGCTGCTCTGTTAAGTAGTATTTGTCATGCCAGGGGAAAAGGCGATTTGTCTTATGTAATGATGAGAACCTATTGAATAGGGCCGATATGTGAAGGGAGTCATGTTTGGCTCATAACTGGGGGTGGGTTAAGTTAATAAGCAGGAATATATTGGTATATATTTTATGTCCTATGAACACATAAATGTGGAAGCATTCACCAGATACCTTACAGCCTGCAGATGACAGGAGATGGAGCATTTAGTGTAGAGATGCAGCAAATGGAGTTAAAGTGTGATCGTATGTTGAAATTAGAGGTGTTTTATAGTGAATGATTAGTGTGTGAAGAAGCATTTGCTTTGTTGAGACTTGACTGTAAGCAGGTGAAAGAGTACTTTGGAGGGACTCAGATACTTGATGTTTCTTTGCTATAAAACATTAAACCTTTAAGTTGCTTTACGTCAGCGATTTTTTTTTTTTTGATCAGGTGTTAACTAACAGTATTCATTTGTGCTGTGACCAGATCTTCAATTGCCAAACTCCCTTTTTTTTAATGCCACTGATGCCGTTATCCATGTCTTGTATGGAAATACTGCTTGAGAGCAAACACATTATGTAGGAACAGCGTCATTCACTGCTAATGACAGATACACAAACACAATAAGTGCAATGATAGAAATGCTAAATAGGCTTTAGTATGATCTTGTATAGAGACTATATATATATAAAAGTGTATGTCTGATGAGAAGTACGAGGCCTCTAACGCGTCTATTGAATGTATGTTTGGGTATTTTTGGTTTCAGTTATTGTATGAAAACAGTTTTTACCCAGTTTTGACTGGGATATGCAAATTATTGCACAAATACAAGTGAAAGTTTTCTTTTTGTTTTCTTATGATAAACACTATCTCATGTTGCATATCTTTTTCCAGATGCATTATCTGAATCATTATGGACTACCAGGTGGTGTATTTAGCGATGCATCATTAATGGTGATAATGCTGCTGATGATGTTGGAATTGAAATGACCAATTTTGATAAATAACAGTGCTTTAAAACGACTCTACCCACTATATTGTATGTAGAAAGACACTTCAGTGTAACATTTGAGCGAAGTTAAGGTACATATGATATCAGAAAGCATCTATTGTCAAGAATGTTGCAGCCTTATCTACATGTTCCCTCTCTCAAATTGCATTTGTAAACATTATTTCTAATCTTAACCAAAGTCCTTTGATTAGGCCTTTAGTGCTGGATCGCTCCCTCTGCTTAAAGGTACACATCATGTATTGATAAATCATTATGAGATAATATTTACAAATGTGCTGCAATACTTGCATTAATTTTGTTTACAGGAGTTCTTGCCTTGTTTGCATTTCTTGCTCTCTTTGGATACTAAAGCACTGTAACACAAAATGGATCTTTATTCCGTATGATTGTCTTTTCTTTTCTGCCTTGGTTCCCTTTTGTTAAGTATTTTTGAAT